>JALMQS010000083.1:7221510-7404969 GCA_024734495.1 Forficula auricularia | reverse complement strand
ATATAATATAATTTTAAGTCTTATTTAATTATTCCATATAAGGTAGGAGTATGTGAAATCATTATTTAATCAGACCTTTTTTGTTCTTATGAATCCCACTGTTTTTTTTTTTTTGTTTTTTTTCATAACGCATGTGTCATCTGAATATTAAAATCATATCTTTGTTCAAAATATATAACTGTCTTCTTCTTATTATAAGTACTTTCATCAGATGTGATGCCAAATTGAAGAAAAACTCAAATCATCATTATGAAGGTTGACCTAATTTTAAGACCCTCGCCCCATTATTGATGAAAAAGTCTTAATATTAGGCTGAAGATTATTTGAGTGTTTCTTATGTCTAGCCTCATTCATGATAAAAGTACTTTTAAATTATTACTCTCTTATGGAATTTTTTTTTATCCATGAATAGGTGGTAAATGCAAGAGCTCTTGGTTTGTGGTAGACGTACAGCATGACTAAAAGAATTAGGGTTTCTAATTAATATGGAAACATAAAAAATACATTTTTGTAGTTACCTAAATTAAAATTACAATAGTAGTACTAAATTAATTTAAAAATATATATAATTATTCAAACAAAGAGAATTTTAAAATTAATTGTAGCATATAATGTGTCACGTTAACGAGATTAAATTACTAAAAGATACATTATCTGGGCTTAGTCACTTAGTATTAAATATATTATATAACTTTAATTAAGTAGTGAAATAATTTATTTAGTTCTAAAAAAAAAGATAAATATAATTTACAATTTAGAATAAGAGATGGAAATGTAGTCATATCTGGACATCTATTTAAATATATTTAAAGCTATAGCAGGAAGTGAAAAAGAAAAATTGAAATCAAGTATTAAATCATATTAATGATCAACTTCTGAAAATATTTTTGCCTAATCTAATATAAGCTTTTATATGTATAACATTCACACATTTCTTATTTTTTATTTGAAAGTTTTTCTTTATATAAAAATAAGGTAAAAAAAGGAAACTCTAAAAATTATTCATGTTCTTAAGATCTTTCCTTATGTTGTGCTGCCATTTATAATGATTTTTTTTTAAATTCCTGCCTGCCTGATTTGCTATCGACGGTTCAATCGTCCCCATCGTCATTTAAATGTATGTGAAGAATTATGTGGAATGTATATCTGTTTGCGTCCGAATTTCTGTATATCTGTGAAAATGATAAATTATTTGTGAAAGGAAGTTAATAGTAAATTATTACTTATGATGGGTGTAACAAAAATTTCAATTCTTTGACTACGTGTACACAGTACCTATCTTTATTTTTCTTAAAAAAAATTAACTTTTTTCATTTACATCTGCTTAGATATTTGCATATTTTTTATATTAGTATTATTGGATAAAAAATACTTGGTAGGTTTCACATTAAGATTTTTTTATCCAATAATTTTAAAAACATGTTTCACCAAGTACCAACACCAAATTCCTTATATTTATATTAGTATTCGCAACCAATTTATTAACATATAAATATTTATAATTTTTTTAATTAATATAACAACGAATAATTGCTATATCAATGAGAATTGTTTTGACATCGCTTATTTGAAAAAGATATTTATCACGAGACTACTGTGGATTACGCTATTGAAGTCTGTGGAGTCTTAAGTTTGGACCAAGAGAGAAAAAGATGTGATCCACTTAGCTACAATCCAACGTCATTTCGCGTATAGCCCGCTAGACATTCGGAAGGATCACCAAGTGAATTTGAAATCTCAGATGTTATATGCTATACGCGAAATGACGTTGGATTGTAGCTAAGTGGATCACTTCTTTTTCTCTCTTGGTCCAGACTTAAGACTCCACAGACTTCAATAGCGTAATCCGCAGTAGTCTCGTGATAAATATCTTTTTCAAATAAGCTCGGTCAAAACAATTCTCATTGATATAGCAATTATTCTTTGTTATATTAATTATAAAAATTATAAAAATTTATTTAAGATCATTATTTCAAGTTAGAAATATATAAGTTCAAATATTATTTTCACTCAATATTTGACAAAAATTCCCTACAGTTGATTCTCGATTGAATCACATGTAGAAAACATTCGGTTAATTTATGGCAAGCATCTAACATACATGCTAATAGACCGAGCGCTCTGGACTGGGAGATTAAATATATAACATCTGAGATTTCAAATTCACTTGGTGATCCATCCGAATGTCTAGCGGGCTATACGCGAAATGACGTTGGATTGTAGCTAAGTGGATCACATCTTTTTCTCTCTTGGTCCAGACTTAAGACTCCACCGACTTCAATAGCGTAATCCGCAGTAGTCTCGTGATAAATATCTTTTTCAAATAAGCGCGGTCAAAACAATTCTCATTGACATAGCCATTATTCTTTGTTATATTAATTAGAAAAATTATAAAAATTTATTTAAGATCGTTATTTCAAGTTAGAAATATATAAGTTCAAATATTATTTTCACTCAATATTTGACAAAAATTCCCTACAGTTGATTCGCGATTGAATCAAATGTAGAAAACATTCGGTTTATTAACATATGATACCATGCAAACAATCATTTTATCCGAATATATACATGACGATTAATTTCATTATAAGCTTAGGTAGTAGATAAATATGAAGAACTGAATTATGGAAATATAGTCTAAGTATATTATATTATAGGTACATATAATACATAATAGGTAGCCTTGTCCCTTTTCCCTTCTTCATGCGCTCTTTTCATGTTTATTTTTAATTTTTCAGAGGCTAAAAATCGCTTCTAGAAACTACTTTTGAAGCACATGTTCGACTGATCATGTGATCATATATTCCTAATATTTTTATTATCGCAAATGATTAATGAACCTGTTTGGATAAAGTTAAATTATTTTATTATAATAATGAGATATTTCAAATTAACGGGATGCTCTGCTAGGTAATTGCCTACATATCCGTCCATTCCACAGCATCCATGGACCGCATGCCACAGATGTATATATATCTATATTTGATAAAATATATGGGTGTAGTAAAGTTTTTGTGCCGAGAGTAGCAGAATTTTTATATATTGAAGGAGACAATAAAAGAGTGTGTCTTCTGCTGGAATTATAAATTTTATTTATTTATAACGAGACTATAGTTTCGAGGGCTTTGCCCTCTTCATCAGTCTATTACAATTGATTCACAGGATCATAAATTAATTCCTGGGAATCAATTGTAATAGACTGATGAACACAGAGCGAAACTATAGTCTCGTTATAAATAAATAAAATTTATAATTCCAGCAGAAGACATACTCTTTTATTGTCTCCTTCAATATGTGTGTATGTTTATTTGCATCAAGGAGAGGACAACCTCTTTGTTTCTTTTTATACCACTATTTATTATTGAATGGAACATAACCTGAATTAAATATTTGCTTACTACGAAAGCAGAGTTTTTTAATCTGAACATTTAATTTTTTACTACTAAAAGAATCTGCGCCTACGGCAGACATTTGAGGAAATTGGGACACCTACTAAGATCGAAGCTAATAAATTTACATAATTGCCTTCATGTGACGCCATACCAGACTCATCTGACCATAATAAAAAAAATGACTTAATATAAGTTGTTTCAGGATTAAAGATCAATATTCAGGTGTGGTATGATGAATCGAGCATCGAACCAAAAATTATTTTACCATTATAGAAAGTATTATTCTGTTTATAGTAGTTCATGATAAAATTGTTTACAGTAGGTGATTTTCCCTTGCCCATTAAATAAAAATTTTCCTAAGCGAGGTAAAAAAAGTAAAAGTAATAAAAAATTCAAATAAACTTTTTAAATGCATCACTGATTATGTAAAATCAAATTAAAATAAAATAATAAAATGACAATTTTATTTTTTAATCTCTCAAGAGAAGAACGTATTTCCCAGAATTCAGAATTATAAAATGTTTGAAGAAAAAATGATTAATCTTATTAATAATATTAATTTCAAAAAATTATATCAATTAGCGTTATATCACAAAAAGATTTGGAAAATAATTTAAATGCTCACTTAAATCATTTAAATGGGAGGATAATTTTTAATTCAGATTATTCAATTAAGTAGACATCTTTTAATTAAATCAAATACATTTAAATTACAAAAATCAAATCAAAATGGTTGCCTTTTCATCGGAGACATATAAGAGTGTAGTTAAAAAATTTATGAAAGACATTCTTGGCACTCTCCCTCTAATATATATATATATATAAAAATCAGAATCAGTGGTCCAATTAAATGTATATCTAGGTTGGCGAAAAGGAGTAAGCTGTTTTTGTTCAAGAATAGAAAATGAAATAGAATTTAAAATGGAGAAAAACATTATTTATAAAACACTTGAAAAATATGGCTTGACACATGAAAGAGCCCGCAATGCAGAACGGCCCCAATTTTTTTAGAGTCAAAGACCTCATTAAATTCTTAAGTTACTAATAAAATAAAGTGTAAAAATGATTTAGATATCTTCTAATAAAATAAATCAATGTATGATTCGCAAATTTACTTGGTAAATAAAGTTTTATTTTGTGTTTCAAATCTATTTTATTTAAAATGATACAATGTGCGATTTTGTTTTTCAAAAAAACTATGATGCAAAGGATGCAAGGGAAAAGTTTATTTTCTATTTTTCATTAGACTTTTTGTTTTTTAATCTGTGAATAGTTAATTTCATTGTAGTAGCAAATAATATAGATTTGTTTATCAAAGTGGGAAAGTCCTGCTGAAAAGATAGATGGCCATTGGCCATGCAAGCGCCATGCGAGCTTGTCCATTTTGTAATACCTGGAATATTATTTTCGGAACATGATGTAAGCAAAATTTTTTATCCTAACTTTAAAATATATATATATATATGTAGCTATAAATAAATATAAATCTTTTTTTAAAAAACAATCTTCAAACGTTTATTCAAACTCCAAACGACTCAGGAGACTTTCTTTATGAATGGAATTTTATTTCAAAAAAGAAAAAACATGCTTTATCTAGTGATAGGATTTATTTATATACCTATAATACATAATCTGTGGGCCACTGAAGGCTAGAAATGCAAAAACTGGGTGCGTGGGCGGGGGTGAGGGTAGATGTGGGTGTGCAGGAGGTGGGTTGCAGTGGTAGGGGTTCCGGGGGAGGAACGGGGTTTTCGGGGTGTGGTGTAGGTGGGGGGGTAAGGTTGGAGGGTGCAGGAGGTGGGGTGAAGTTGTGGGGGTCCGGGGGGCGAGAGGGGGTTTCGGGGATTAATATATAACTATTAACTGAAGCAAAATGTTACCGAGCATCGCTCTGTGGGCAGGTACTTTTATATTGGGTTGAAATAATTCTCAATTCCACTCTGGAACAAGTCCCAGTTGGCAGTTTTTAAGTTAAATCTATCCACGGTGTGTTGTTCCGAAATATTTGTTGTGGTTAATGCATCGGTCTCGATCTCAAAGCTTATACTGTTGTGATCTGAGATTGTTGCATTATCTAGGACCTTCCAATTTTTGATGGAAGTTCCGAAATTTTGGGTGCAGATTGTGGCGTCTATATAAGTGAATATAAAGAAAAACTAAACAATTAATTTTTTGAAAACTAGACAATAATACAAATTGTTTTGGTGATGAAATTACCTTGTAATATACAGTCGAATCTCGATAATTCGAAATCCAATGGACTACAAGAAAAATTCGAATTATCAATAAGTTTGAATTTTCAAGAGAAAAGAAAAAATTTGAATTATTAATAGTTTTTTATATTTTTGAAAATATGTATGAGTTTACATAAATTTTATATATAGCCTCAAGTAAAAAAGTAAAAGTTATGAAATGGACAAAAAAGATCAAAAAATTGCATATCTATTTTAACATTGCAATAGATAATAATATACCTAATTAAAAAAATTAAGAATAGTTTTTTAAATTTATAATTTTTCTCACCACTCTCGCTGCTGCCGCTTATAGCAGCGTGGAATATTAATTTAAATATTAATAAAATAAAAAATTAATTATAGATAAAAACTACTGTAAGTAAGTAGGTTTATTAGAATTTAATATAAATTTTGGATTATAAAAATATGAATTTTAAAATTGAATACAAGTAAGTGATGTTAGGAGTAACTTAAAACTATATAAATACAAATAAAAAGTTTGAAAATTGAATGTTAAAATTCAGCTATTTGAAAAAATACAAATATGCACAAATATTGACAAAGTTTATATATAAATCAATTATATACAAATTAACATAAGAATATTATTAATCAAACTTTAGATGAAGAAAATGGACGTATGCTTCTCGTTCACCCGGACTCCTTATCCAATCAAGTTATATTTAGTTTTCAAAAAAAACCTTAGGGAATTCTTGGATAACAGAAAATAAAAAACATATAATTAATTAGCTTATACAAGACTACAGAAACATGATTCAAAGAAAATTAAGATAATAAATACCTTGGAGGGATTTGAGAAACCAGTTCAATTTTATTGAAAATTAATTAACGCCAATCGCGTTTTTAGCACAAATTGCTAAATATATAGCCAGATAACCGTGAAGCGTTCAACACAATTTAATCTATTTTCTAGTTGGTTGTAAATCAACTAAACAAATAGAAAAACTCAATATCAATCTCAATTGATGAAAAAATAAATAACTTTATGCTTACGTGTTGCTATGGAATTAATATGAATTTTGAGCAGTCTCAAAATTCATACTAGATGCCCACAGCATAGAGTTCAAAATAAAAGGGGACAAAATATTATGGTTCAAGCCTTTTTATAGACACCAAAGCATGGAACTAAAGAGAAAAAAAATAGTCCCTCAAAATTCAAGGTAAAGCACCACCTATCGTGGAATTCGACGCGGCGGTAAATTTCAAAAAGGAATATTTCGAGAGCTCAATTTGCTAGCACCACTCGCGATATATATATATTTTTCAAAAAAGCGCGGTCAAAACAATTCTCATTAATATATTAAGTATTCTTTGATATATTGGTGAGAAAAATTATAAATTTATTTAACATCATTATTTCAAGTTAGAAATATATAAGTTCAGATATTATTTTTGCTCAATATTTGACAAAAATCACCTACATTTGATTCGCGATTGAATCAAACATAGGAAAAATTAGAATAATTTTTTGTTAAGAAAAATTCGAATTATAAAGTGGGGAAGTTGCCTAGTTCGAATTATACAATGTTCTCTCCCCCTTTTTACGAAAAGGATTTCGAGTTATGGAGCGTATCAAAATACACACCATTTTTTCCATTTACCGAAGTTAACAGCTGAAGAGTTCGAATTAACGAAAAATTCGAATTATCGAGAGTCGACTGTATATAACAAAATATAAATATTTACTAAAAATTATTTTTGTTTAAAATTTTTTATAAATATTTGAACAGTCCATATCTGACCTCATTGAATTTGTGTTATTTAAAATTTCAATCATTTCTAAAATTAATATTTTTCTAAATTCTGCTCTTTATCTAAAATTTTGGGATTAGAAAAGTCAAAATTTTGTCCAAGATTAGAGTGAATGTCTAGCTAGAAGACATGGTAGATTCTGAATTTATTGTTCTTATTGAATATTTATGTTAGTGAATTCTAGATTTTTAGATTTGAGATAAAAAGCAGATTTTAGAAAAAATATTATTTTTTAGAATTGATCGAAATTTTAAACATCAAAAATTCAATTAACAAAAGATCAGATATAGATTGTTTTTCTAATATTTATCAAAAAATTTTAGATAAAAATAATTTTTCGTAAATGTGTACCTAAATATATTTTGTTATATATATTCAAGGTAATTTCATCACCAAGGCTATTTGTATCATTGACTATTTTTCAAAATATGTATTTGTTTAATGTTTAGATATAGATATAAATTAAATTATTATTTTTGGTGTAGAAACAAATGTATCTGGGCAGTAGCACGCTAATAAAAATTGAAAAAAAAAATTCATGTGAATAAACTAAAAAAAATAGTAAACTCTCTAATTTAAACATGAGTGAACCAGAAAGAAAAACTCTTCATGTTAATGATGTCTGATATAAAAGTAATATTTTATTTTATAATATTTTCATAACTAATAATTCAACGGGAAGTCTACTTCCTATAAACAAAAAATTCAAAAGAATACAAAAATAGTGTAGTAGGTAATTCAATTTATTTAGATGGCCGTTGCTGCTATTGTGATTGTCTTTTTCTATGCCAATTCTTGGATACGATGAGCGCTTGAAAGAACGCAGCGCAGTTTCCTTCGAACCTTTAATCAACTTCGTTGCTTTGTTTTTTATCTACAATTGAGTTAACAGTTGAATCTGTGGTGGCAATTCTTCCATATAAAATTCCCCCACAAAAGAAGATTCCCATCTGTGGGAGAGCTTAAGATATTTTTCTATAAAAATAGCGACAAATATAAATATTCCTTCAGGGTAAATCGATCTTTCTATCTATCTAATCTTATTAAACGACCAAAAATTGTTTGTATAAATCTATATATTGTATATAATTATTATATAATTGTATTTTTTTTATTCGAAAACGGCTTTAACAATTTTGATGAAACAAACTTTATTAACAAACAAGTTTTGAGCATGAGAAAACTTTCTGGCTAGGTCTCTACATGGCAAAATTCATTTTAATTGACTTTTTCTTAATTAAAGTAATTAGTAACAGGTGAAATGCCAATAAAAATGTATTATTACATTTTTTTAATTTCCTTTTATTATTTAATTGTGTTCTATTTTTAACACCCACTGATAGTTCATTAAAAATATTATTACATATATGTTAAAATTAGAGACGGGAATTGGAGGGATGAATTCAATATGGTATTGGAATAATTATCGGAAAAGAGGTTTTTTATTTAATTTGTTTTTTCCTCTTATTAAAAACAAGGACTAAAAAGATGATCAAGGACAGTCGATGGTGGAGAAGTAATCTCCGAAGTCGAAGCTCAAATACAATGTAAAATAATTGGTTCAATAAAATTAAAAAAAAATTACAATTAGGAAATTTATTAGAGGTATTTTATATTGAAGGAGTCTAGAACTAAGAAAAAATTGAATACAAGAAATAAAGAGGAATGCCTTGATGATGACCGGAGCGGGTCAAAACGTTAGATAGATAGATATATTGTTTTCAACTAAAGCCGAAAATCGCCGAGCAACGCTCGATGTTCCAGGTACTCGTATATTAAATGCCATTAGCAATACATGCCAAATTAAGGATTGAGAAAAATTCATTAATTTATTTTTAATTTCTGTTGTTCTTTTCAAAATTTTAGACAATTCTTTGAAAGTATCTTTAAAAAGTCTTTAAGATCATTCCACTTTTAATCCGATGATTAATGTTTCAAACAACTCCAAAAATATGCTAATTAATGGTAATTAGTCAAATATAGCTGACAGAGATCTTTATACTGCCAGATGTTTAGGGATTCTAAAAGGTTTCTATCAAACAATTATTTTTGCATTTTTTGAGATTATATGAATTAAAAAAATAAATAAATAAAAAATACTTAAATGAGAAAAAGTATTTTTTTAAAGCTGATATAAAAAGTTTTCATTGACCTACTTTTTCTTATTTTTTTTCATAGCAACCATAAAAATCTTTCCTGTATTTGAATCGTTTCTCTTTGAAAGGAGAGTTATATGTAAGTTTGATATGAAAAAATTGGGAGTAGAATGCGATTCGTAAATCGCCAGCAACACTTTGCGGACAAAATTAAAAAAAAAGTCTTACCAGATCATTGATAATAAGGTCTAACGCTTGAACACCAGTGACGTGGGGTCTATGGATGCTGTGGATGCGGCACATCCCTATAAATTCAAACATTTAGAGTATTTTGATAGGGATAAGGTTGACTTCAAAATTTAAAGAGGACCTTTAAATTTTCGAATTATTATTCGTTATTTCAAATATTTCTATAAAAAACATTTTTTGTTTCGAAAAATATATTGGTTCCCGAAATAAAATTGTTGCATAGTTTCAAGGGTAATTAAAATGAATGATTTTTCCGAAAAGGGCCCGGATAGAAGGTTTGAAGTCCCTGCCTTGTATATCTTCCAGTTCAAGCAGGTCAAATACAAGTTCAGACGAGTTTTAGTCGAATTAAAATTGTTCTCGCTGAAGAACTATTAAAATATAAATAATACAAAAAAAGGAATAAATAAAGATGATTCGAGAATCTTTGTACCAATCCATTTCTAAGAACTCTCAATATATAAAATCGCAAATAACTAAGAGTGCTATAGACAAATATATTTTTTTAAAATTTAATCTTAAAGTATTCGACGAAATTTGCAAAAAAATAAAATATCAAAAAATGAAGAGTACTTTTTTGGACAGCATTCCCTGGTTAAAAATTCAACAACCGCCACTGATGAACAGATACCTTGCAAGGGTCTACCATGATCTATGAGATACTGCACATTCTTGTTTCGTTGGCATAAATAAAAACATTTTTCCGTGTATTACATTTTTAGATATGCTTTCCCATAGTCCGGAATATTAAAAACTCACCCAAAAATTCGTGAAAAATTTCGAAGCTGAGATTTTTAGAGATCTTAGCCTTTCAAGCCCCGGAGTCCATAAACGTTGTTATTAGCAAATGTCTCTCTTTCACTCTGTGTGTCTGTTGACTAGACCAGAGGTCGGCAAACTAAGGCCGGCTTGTGAAAAACACAACGAAGTAAGTACTTATTATTTCTAACTTCTGAACATAGTAATAAAATTTTTTTAGGAAATCAAAAAACATCGAATAATTGGGGCTATTAAAAAGTTGAAGTTATTCAACTGAAAATCACAAAAGTTATGAAGTTACTCCTTTAAACTAATCAGCTTTCAAGCTCAAAGCGTTGCTGGGTCAAAAAAAATTACATACTAGCAAAAATATCGCACCAGTTTTCACATTTCTATTTTAGATATTTTTTAATTTTAATATGGATTTTCGAATGAAAAAGTGAAAGTCTTGTATTCTATAGAAGTCAGATTATTGTAATTATTTTATTTCTCTGTTAATTAATTAATTTGATAGGGATTGCTAAGATTTATCACATAGGAGAAGAAGCACAAATTCAATTTATTAATCAATTTTAAGAATCTTATTTTGATTGTCCAAACCAATTTAACAAAAGAGACAAATAAGTGGAGTGAAAATATATAGAACGCATATAACGTAGTTGTAAAACAAAGGGAAAGTTTTAAATCGATTAATTTATTAGGAAATTAATGGTGTTAAACTTTGTAATTTAAGGTTTACATATATATATACGATATAATATAATGATTCAATTAAAAATTAAATAACGACTTTTTATAAATTAACGATTAACAAAATAGATAGGTTTCCTAAATATATCGCATTATATATTAGGTTGATGTATAATTATGGAACGTTTGTATTGGCGCGTTTGTCTTTAGCCAAAAATGGCGTTTTGCTTATTTTTTTTATAAAAACAATCTTCTCTATTTATAGTTAATCAAAATGCGTGTTGATAACCATATTCATATTCGTCATATTATGCTCTACCACTACGATAAAGGATGGAAGGCAGCACAGTCATTTCGCGATCTCAACGAACTTTTTGGCGAAGGAACAATTACTGATAGTGCAGTACGGAAGTGGTTTGCCCGTTTCAAATCAGGTGACACTAGTTTGGAGGATAAAGAAGGAAGAGGTCGGCCATCGGATTTTGATGATCAGGCACTTCTGACAGCCGTGGAAGAGGATGAAAGCCTTACAACACGAATGCTGGCTGCAGACTTCAATGTCGACCAATCAACGATCGTTCGACGCCTCAAAAAGCTTGGCAAGGTATGGAAATTGGCTGGATGGGTCCCCCACGAACTCTCCGACAACAATAAGGCGGAAAGACCGCGCAAAAAGAACCACATCGTGTTCCATCACGATAAAGCACGTCCACATGTTGAGCGCCGGGTCGTCGAATTCATCGCCAATAAGGGCTGGGATCTACTCCCACATCCGCCGTACTCACTGATCGAAGCACCGACGGACTATCACATCAACCGCTCTTTGAAAAACTGGCAAAAGACTAAGATCTACGACGATTTGGATGACTTGGTGGCCGATGTCAAAGCGTGGATTGCCTCCAAGAATCGTGACTTCTTCACCCGTGGAATCGACCGACTGCCAAGCAAATGGGAAGCAGAAGTAGATGGTGAATACGTTCCCGAATAGTCATTTAAACATGTTTTTGTTAAATTATATTGTTGTTTTTGCTGAATAAAAATATTTTAAAAAAACGTTCCATAATTATGCATCGACCTAATAGTATTATATTTTAAGTTAGAAAATTTTATTATATTAAATATTCTTAATAGATCTAGGTTTGAGGAAGAAACATTTTTTAGTGGCATTTTATAATATTAGCTTTTTAATACGCTTATTACATTCTTTTGAGGATATTTCGGCAAAGCTTCTTAATTTAATATTTTTAAATAATTCCAACTTAAGCCTAATAGTAAACACTGTCTAGAATTAGTTGAAACTATTATGTGTATTAATATAATAAGCAAATATAATTAATGTAAATTATATAATAAACTTAATATTACTCCTAAGCATAATTAGGGATAATAATATAATATAATCTAAAATCTTGAAAAGCTCTCGCTCATTACGTTCACTTAAAGTGAATTAAGTTAAAGTATATATTTATCTATTGAAATAATTCGGCGAAACATTCAAATTCTCTTTCATTGGTCTTATAATGATTTTCATTGCATCGAATAAGACTATTTTTAGGATTCGGTTTAAAAATTAAAACGGGGCTATTTTAATGTCCTTACAATCTCTGTCAAAGCATTATTGTAGCAGTTAAATTAAATAATTTATAAACTTGAAATTTATAAGTTATGTGTAGGTATATATATTTTCAATGAAGTTAATTTATTTCTTCAAATGATAAAAAAAATATTTTTTAATTTCAACCACAAAAAAAATTCGGCCCACTCGAAAATAATCATTCGATTAAAATTTTAATAGGATTTTTGATTTCGGGAGGCGCAATTATTTATTGATCTTCCTGCGTGTCTTCCAGTCAAAATTCTGATACCCACGATAACCCAAGAACGAAAAGTCGTAGAAAATTCTTAACTCTAGAACTTACCGTTCAAAAATGCAGAATATATAATTTTTTTCAAGATAATTAAAAAAAATTTAAGTTTATTAATAGGGCAGCCTTAAATGACGAGCGTAGCAAGTCTTGAAAAAGTTTTTACTTTTTCTTCTAATTTATAACCATATGTCGCTGGCCCCGCTTCACTATCGTTGATGATGATGTTCAAGCGTGAGGCCCGGGTTCGAGCCTGGCTAGCATATAAACTCGGCTCCCTCACTAACCCTACTAACACTTTACTAATGTGCTGTCTAAGGGCCGATTGTATGTCCGGGATGGCCAATCAGATGACAGGCCCTGAAAGTGGGCTTTGTTCCCGGTGACAATAAATAAATAATAATAATAATAATAATAACCATATGTTTTTTAATTATTACTAGAGCGGCTCTAGCCTGAGATCATGTACTATTTAGTTTATGAGTTACGATACTCGGACAAATTGATAAATAGATAGTTGGGCAGACACACATATATCGTATAGTCAATAATAAAGTTCCGTTTAACTGTTGTACGACGTTATATTCTTCTTATGATAAAGTAATGCGGATGTCTGCCCATCAATTTTAGTTTAGGGAACGAGTTCTTAAAAAAATTGCAACTTAAGTGATTTCTATTTCAAAATAATTTAAATTCATTCCACTTTTAAGACCGCATATAAATCAAGATTAAATTTAACAATAATCGTCTTGGGTGTTATCCAAATTATAGGTTCTAATTAAAACACGTATTAATGATATGGAGTATATATAAGGAACAGTGCCAAGACAAGTAAAAAATAAAAAATCATTTTAAAGAGAAATCTATCACAAAAAAGGTTCGGAATAAAGAAAAAGAAAAGGAGACTGCGATAGGGCCCTCAGGCCTCTCTGGAATTTGATTAAGAAAATCCAATTTCAAATTGAATCATGCGATATTGATATGTAATCATAATAACTGCGATATTCAGGGCAATCGACTAATCAATTAGATTCTTTGGAAGTTTTATAAACGGGCCAAGCTAAGAAATGTGTGTTCCTGAACTTAATAACCGCATCAAAGAATTTTCATTTTGGGATTTTCAATACAAATTCTTGATGAAAGATTTAATTTGAAAAATAAAAGGGAGCGCTGCTCTGGCATTTCAGAACAAAATGATTGAACAATGGAATCTTAAATACCTAAATATTTATTTAAATATATAGTATATTTGCTTAATTATTTAATAATCCCTCCTCTCCTTAAATACATAGCTATAAATAAAGGGCAAATCAATAAGAGTGGTGAATTGTTCATTAATAAAGAATGAAATTCTCCCGAAATGTTTCTAAATTTAATACACTTTTTGAAATAGTTTTTAATAAATGAATTGTATTCATTTAACTCAATAAAAAAATTAATAGTTTTTTTTATATATACTTGTAGGTATATACTCTCCTATATATATGGTAGGAGTTTTTTAATCCCTGCCACCAAAATAAAATTCATAAATTCTAAGTGCCTTTTACCAAAATCATTACTGCCAATAATTTGTCTATATACTTTTCCATTTTGGATATGATAATAAATTGAGGCTATGAGCCCAATAGTGGAGTAACCCACAAAATTATAATTTTGGTTTGTCTTCGGAAATTATTTTAGACAAATTAATTTTTTTAAACATTAGTTTTTAATTATTCTTAAAGCAATTTGAACCTCAAAAATTTAAATAATTTATTAAATAATTTCTTGTTAATTCTACCTAGAAAATTATTTTATTATTTTTTGAAATGTAGAATTAACATAAGAAATTATTGATTATAGATATTATTTAAACTTTCGCGGTTCAAATTACTAATATTGTTACCGACCAACTGCAAAGTGGACCAAACCAGCTTTTGATTGCAAATGCGGGATTGTTCTGCTTTGCAGTTGGTCAGTAACAATATTACTAATTAATTTCCTCAGATAAACCAATTTTGTGGGTTAGTCCACTATTGCGCTCATAACCTCAATTATAATATTGAGAAATAAAAATATAAAGATGTTCTTGCAACAAAGGATATATTAAAAGGCAAGTGAGAACTAAACAAGGGGGACGGCCTATAAATCGGAGTATTTTCCACAGATATGAAAGATATTGGATATGGGGCTTTTAAAAAAGTGAAAGAGTTGGACTTGGATAGAACCGAGGGGTGAACCGCGACCTAATATGCTGTACACCTACTTTCACTTGTACTTCAAAATATTTCCAAGTACTTCCCAATATTTCCAAGTAATTCCAAATATTTCCAAGTACTTTCAAATATTTCAAAGTACTTCCGAATATTTCCAAGTACTTCCAAAATACTTCCAAAGAGGTGTACATCTACTTCCAATCGCGGATCACCCCTCGGATAGAACCTACTCGAGGCAGATAGTTGCGTCAAACCAGTGTTAGGACAACTCTTTACAACTCGATGATGATGATGATGCAGAAAATAAAAATAAAATAAGCAGGACCAGTGCTGTCAGATCGCATATTCGTCCCATATCGTCCGTACCGTATAGCTTTCAAAACACTTGGTATTTCAAATTAGTTCTTATTTGTCTTTGAGAAGGAAAACCATTGAGACGATTTTGAAACACGATGTAAGAAGACATCATTCGGTTTAGCTTTTCAAATCGAAGTGGAATTCAGAAAAATTTTACATCTAATTTCGATTACATTTCTAACTCGTAACTCAACATCTTGTTCATCCTAACCTATTACCTATTATAAGTTCCTGAAACAAACTATTCTCTTTAATTAATTTCATATAGAAAGCTTACATTAGAATAACAATTAAGATCGAAAAGAAAAAGTATAAAATACAGTTTTGAAACATAGTGGTGTCATCTATTAGATCCGAGATGGATTGGATTATTTTTAATTTAGTCGAGTTGCAATTATTGCCACTCGGGTTCAATTCCTAAAAAACAACCCTTTTGACATATAATTAAAAATAATCCGTTCCATCTCTGATATAATAGATCACACCTTCTTGTGATTATCTTAGAATAATAAAATAATAAAAAAATTATATAACAATAAAATAAAATTTAAGTGACTGTTGTCTTTATGTCCTTTCATTGTATTGTACTCTTGTATCCCGAGTAAAAATGAATTTGGCCGCACTGGCGCTGCAACAGCGCCGCACGGGCTTTGCATGCCCGCAACACCGCTGCAACCCGCCTGTGACGGTAGAAAAAAATTTAAATAGCCGCAACACCGCCGCAACATGACCGCACCGTAATAAAAAATATATGAGAAACGTACCAAGCGCTGCAACAGCGCTGCACTGTAGCTGCATCACTCGACAAAATAATCATAGATTTTTTATATATTTAAAAAAACTAGACAGTAAATTTTTTGAATTATTTATATTTATAAAATTTATTTATATTGAGAGAAAATAATACAACGTTGTTATTTTCGGTATCATTTTGTTCTTTATTGACTATTGTTTACTGATATTTCTTTTAACGATAGAAATGCATTGCATATTGTAAGAAAAGAATAAAATACAGAAAGCAAAAAATAAGAGTGTTAAAAGAGCTCAAAAGAGTCGGAATAAACGGAAGTTGCTACACCCAGAAACCCGAGTAGAAATTTATGTACTTCTTTTATCCTTCAGGCCCGAAATAGAACCGATTTAGAGCACTGTAACACCGCCTAGCTCCTACATTGAACCCCGAGATCCTACCATTTACTGTGAGGTACTACTTTGAACCCCTAAGTCCGATATTAAAAATTAAGACCTACTATTGTCCTCTTGAACCCCGTAATACATTTATCATTTTATATGAACATCTATATTATTTGCGCTCACTTAGTTACCAAAGAGAATCTTTTGTTTTTGTTTATGTTCCTTTTTTATCATTTTTATGTAAACATATGATCATATTAATAAAACCTTTCCTCCAAATAATCTTTTTATTTCTCCATTTGTGCGGGTGTTCTCACGAACAGTAATTAAGATAAGTTTCCTGGAGAAATCAGTAATCTCAACAGATATAGGCAACAGTGTTATCCAATAAATAATTATAAAGTTCCTGGAGGTAACTTGAATTACTACGAAAATAGAATGGACATTGATGAACACATCAGTGATTATGAGTCAGGCAAGTCTACTTTATATTAAAATAAAATTATTTAGTAATTAACTTCAATATTATTCAAAAATTATATTGAATTCTTACTTATTATAGATTCTAACTCTAAAAGTGACGCTGAAGAACGTCATCTAATGTCTATGTGAGTTATTATATCTATCATTGGAATCTATCAAATAAGACAACGATATTAGTTTAACAAATGCTCATTATTCGATGATAAAAATAATGAATTCCAAAAAGTCTCCAGTGAGCAACCCATAAAAAACCGTCGATTCATAAAAAAAAACCAAGGTTAGCTTACATATAATTCTTTATACTCATGATATTTGTAACCTCAGATTAAATTAAATTTATAGTGAAAATCAATTATTTTCATAAATTTTGACATTAAATTGTAATTCTTCTTTGTAGCTGCTACTGACACATCACTAATAAAAGGACGAACCTTGCTGGAAGATCATCAGAATTATCATTCTCATCATAACACAAATTATCAGACTCCTCCTAGTAATAACATACCGAATGAAGAACATGACCATTATAAACTACAGAATCTTTAATAAAATTTACTATTAAAATTGAAAGTTAATTCGCTTTTTTAATTAATTATTTATTCACATAAATCTTTTTTATATAGTGTGGAGTTGTGTTTCAGCGGTGGTGCGGCTTTTAGCGTGCGGCGGTTTTGTCCTGCAAACGGCTGTGGTGCGGCGGTGTTGCGGGCATGAAGTGCGGGCGTCGTGCAGCTATGGTGCAGCGATTTTATTTTTTTTAAATCAATTTTCATTTTTACTCGGGAAGTCGGTTAAAAATTAAATAGCGTGCAGCTGTTTTGCGGCGGTGTTGCAGCTAGGGATTTCAATAAAATTAGATAGTGTGCAGCTGTGTTGCGGCGGTGTTGCAGCAAGGGATTTCAATAAAAATTAGATAGTGTGCAGGTGTGTTTCGGCGGTGTTGCAGCAAGGGATTTCAATAAAAATTAGGTAGCGTTCAGCTGTGTTGCGGCCATAGTGCGGCTTTTAGCGTGCGGCGGTTTTGTCCTGCAAACGGCTGTGGTGCGGCGGTGTTGCGGGCATGAAGTGCGAGCGTCGTGCAGCTATTTTATTTTTTTAAAATCCATTTTCATTTTTACTCGGGATTGTACTCACAGAAGACAATTTCTTTAGCATTCCCTAAAAATTTCAATTCCTATTAATTTATCTTTTTCATTTTTAGCAAAAGACATTAATTAAATTATTTTTCATTGTCCCACAAGAAAAAGAGGTAAAACGTTTTTGAAACATTTCTATTAACATGAAATGACTTTGTTCTGTATTAACTAACGCTTGAGTGTATCCCTTAATTTTGCCACATGTTCAGAACAGCTCTGGGAAACTAATTAGATCTTTGGACCGTCGATTCACGGTAGAATATATTCCACCACTTCATTAATTTTCTTCATTAAAAAATCGAGTAATACTGTCTTGCAAACCAAGGCCATCTATATAAATATCTCCCCAAGCTCTAATTAAGTATATTAAGCCAAAATGTTTTCAAGAAATAAATTATCAACATAGCTGAAACTTGCTTCTATGGAACGATAGGCTTAAAGTGCAAAGTCACTATTTGATAATTTCTACTCTTATGTCATAAAATATCTAACAAGATAATTTATAAATTTAATACTTGAAGATGTATTTAACGATATTAAAATTATTTAATTGAATATCAAGCAAATTTAAAAAGTAAATTGTCTTTCAAGAAACGCTATATTATCTACAAATTTCGGTGATTCAGCAATTTGTATCACCCAAGGTATATGTTAGAAAGCTGAAAATTAGCAAAACAATTTTACTTAGTGATATAAACATTTGTGTTAAATGTCCATTCATTAACTACATCCGTTCGATAAGTTCCATAGGTATTTTGATTTCCGAAGGCGGCCTTCGCAGCTGGTTTATATTATATATTTCGCCATATTTCGAAATCCTATTTAGACTATCTCCATTAAAGGTTTATCTATCTTTGTAAAATAAAATTTTTAAGATGCAAATCATCTGTTATCTTTACTCAAAAAATCGGCAAGAAAGTAATGTTATTTAAAACTTCTTTATTTATGGACAACCAGAACTGTAGTGTTGTTAAATTGGTTGCATAAAATCAGGGGCTTTCTTTTTAGGCGTTCCTTTGATAATTAAGAAATTTAAAACACAAAAAATAATAATATGAAAAACATTAAAAGAACCTATTTAAAAACTAGTTTTTATTATAAAATGCACTTAAAAGTAGAAAATAAATTTTTATTCAGTGCCCAAAAAATTTCCCTACCCTACTTAATTATAATTATAATAAAAAGTCGTGGGGCCTCTTAACTGAAAGTTAATAGCCAGAATTTGGCTAGAATTTCTATATATATCGAGAGTTTTAATGTTCGAGATTTTCTGTTTTAAAAAAGTTCTATATGCCCAAAGAAGTAGATTAGAAAGTATTTTCTTTGAAAAATCAATGCATTATCATTTAATGAAATCGACCGGTTATGGATGAATTCGATTACATGCCACATGGGCTAGATTTAATGGATACTCATTGATTCAAATAATAGTATCCATGTTAAATCTAATAAAAAAAGAAATCATACATAGTTTCTCGGACTCAATAGAAGATAGATCTTGTGATTTTTTCAAGAAAATCGAATTTTTCTATCGGGAAATTGACTTATAAAAAAGACAATCTTGAACAATCCTCTCCGAATCATAGAATTGACTAGCGAAATTCTGCCTATATGTCCTCAAAATTTAGATTGAAATGGATAGTTTAAATAAAATTTAAATTTTTTTGAAGCATCTTCCAGAAAATAAGAAAATAACATATAAATATAAAATATTGTAAAAGTTTATTTCATTTTATTTTTAAGTAATTTTGTAAATTTTAATTCAACTTATTGTCGCATTTATTTTCACTGTTTGGTGTCCCAAAAACGAATCAAAATTTTTATTCCCTCTATAGGGGAAATATTATTTTCAATAGGTAAATAACTGACTGAGTAATTTCGGGGCTTACTTATCCCCACAAGCAATTATAAATTTGAAAAGTTAATAAAATATTCATTTCTAATTAAATATAAGAGAAAGCTTTATAGTTAATATATCAAATGGTTTTTAATAAACAAAATCATAATTTCTAAAATTTTATCTATAGGTATGATTTCATTTAACTTCTCCAGTAGATTAAAAAAAAAATATTTATTTGTTTAATTATATGTACATGAAGTGGACTGGTAAAATTAATATTTATCTAAATTAATTTCAAGTAAATTTGTTTAAATAAACATTTAATTTTGAATGTGGTGTGCTTGTGTGTGCTCTGTGTGGGTAGGTATGTGTATTTTGGTGTAAAGTTAGATTATATTCGGTCAGCATAATTACATAACTTTATTAATTTAGATTTTTTGTTAGTTTTTCGTTTAACTATTTTGATAAACTATTCTATCTTATATTTTAGATAAAAAAAAGCTTTATTTAAAAATGTTGTTTACCGAAATTAAAGTATGAAAAAGTTTATAGGTACCTACTATTAAATGAAATTATAAAAATAAGAAAAATGTATTAGTATTGATAAAGATAATGATGAAAATAAAATGTAAAAAAATCTACAAAAAATGTTTTTTTCTTTTTCAGGCCGGAAACTTATCAAACCATCCTCGTATGTATTATTATTATTATTGTTATTATTTTTGGGTAAAATTGCCAGGTTGGTTTTTTGTGAAACCCACCTCGCAATTTTATCCAATTTTTACTTTACCATACAAAGTAAGGTCAAGTATTGTAATCGTGCATGAAAAAAGTGTTTTTGTCCTTATTTTTTCGAAATATTTCAAAAACGGCTTAAACTATTTTCATTAAAAAAATTGAGCGAAACCATGGTATTTTTTTCTACAAAAAAGCTCTAATAAGTGAACATCGAAAAAATTATATTTTTCGAGATAATAATTGTTTTGTCAAAATGTCTGTTAGTCAGTTAGTGAGTCTGTGCGTTACCAAATTTTATGGACGAGCTAGCTCAAAAACTAGTGTGAATATAGAAACCAAATTTCACAGGTAGTTTTGGTCCATTGAGATTAAGAGCTGATTAGATTTTGGTGCATATCGACCCAAAATTAAGGGGGTGGAGGTAGGGTTAATAATTAAAAATCTAGCCCGTTTGATCAAACTACACCAAATTTTGTATACATAATCAGTGGACCCCCAGAAGTCTAAAAATGCAAAAACTAACCGCCCAAAATGGGAGGGGGCGGGTGGTGTAGTGTCAAAAATTAAAAATCTAGGCCATTTGAGCAAACTCAACCAAATTTTGTATACATAATCAGTGGGACCCCAGAATTAAAAAATGCAAAATCTAACCCCCCTCTCCCTACGTGATTGTAAATAATTTTAGGCACCGGGTTGTATGGTAAAGTCAAGTGGATGGCCACATCAGAACACGCCAGCTTATTTATTATTATATAAAAATGTTTCACCTAGAACCAACACCTATCTCCTTAAAAGTTATTTATTATTTTTTGTTAGATACTCTAGTTTTGAAGGTTTGTCCTTCATCATCAGTCTTTTTAATTATAAATATTATATCTGTCTGATTAAGTCTAAATAAAATTTGCGAAACGTTGCACAAATCAATGTGAATTCTTTGATTTTCTAGTTTCTTGTCCAAATACATGCTAATGTATTTAATTTATTATATCTGTTATTTCTCGTGGATTCAAATACCCGATTAGATATAGGTATATTAGATTTTTTGTTATATGAAAGATATTAATTTTCCGATGGTAATACATTCAAATTTACTAGAAAATCATAAGATGGTGTCATCTATTAAATCCGATGGAATGGAATATTTTTAATTATATGTCAGAGGGGTTGTTTTCACCCCTCGGGAATCGGACCCGAGTGCCAGTAACAGCAATCCGGGCCACCTGGCGGGTTTCGATTCCCGAGGGGGTGAAAAACAACCCCTCAGACATATAATTAAAAATATTCCATTCCATCGGATTTAATAGATGACACCATCTTATGATTTTCTAGTTTTTTGTTATAATAAATCGTCACTCAACAAATGAATTGTTATATATATGTTGCAGTAAAAACCCGTTTTTTAGTAAAAACGTCTTCTTACTAGTTAAAACGCGTTTCACTGAATAACTTTGTGGCAACTAGAATTTACTGATGTTGGTTGAGTTTGGTCCAAAGGTCTAGAATCTTCATTAGTGACCTTCCGCTTCATTTTGGGTATTTATTTTCAAAAATTTTTTAAAAGAGAATGTCAAAAATTACATCCTCTACAACTTTGCTTCTAATGAGGATGTAATTTTTGACATTTTTGATTAGCAAATTTTGAAAATAAACACCCAAAATGAATCTGAAAGTCAAAAATGAAGATTATAGACATTTGGACCAAACTCAACCAACATCAGTAAAATTTAGTTGCCACAAAGGTATTTAGTGAAACGCATTTTAATTAGTAAGAGTCCGTTTTTACTTAAAAATACTCAATTGGATCCAATTTACTTTTCTAAGTAAGCGTTTTTACTTCAAAATAATTATTATTAAACTATAGTCTGCTTTTGAAGCCAATTTCAAATGGAAATGGAAATATTGGAAGAAATAATTTATTTTCCTATCCTTATTTATGGGATGATACATTTCAACATTCTGCCAGTGTCATCACTCGAAAATAGTTGCAGGAATAGAGCTCGTAACGTGATATATTTCATGGAAAAGTTTAATTAATTTTCTGTTTACATCATGAAAAAAACTTTCTAAATCAATATTAAATAAATATCAGCTTGGCGAACAAAGCTTAACCTAACACTTGATTAAAAGTGGCAGAATATATTTATTTGGAACATCAAAAGCAATATTGGAATTGAGTGATGAAGCATAAAGGCGAACTTGCAATTCTCCTAACACCATCATAGGATTCAACGATTAAACTGCCTCAGGGTATGTGGGTCGAAAAACAATAAAAGCGACAAAAAAGCCCACTCTATTAAAAGACACTACTCATGACGAGCGTAGTTGGGGGGGGGCAAGGGATGAAGTGCCCCCTACAAAACTTATTGGCCCTCTTAGAAAAACCGAAACTCCATTATTACAAGCATCGCTTATGTATTTCAGATTAAATTATTTCGTTACTTCCAAAATTTGCCAATTCTACTAGAAAGTTAGTTGATTTTTCTAGGGATGGAGAGGGGAGTTTTATAAAGGTGAAGTTTCATCCTTGCCACCTCCCCCTAACTACACCAATGACTACAGTAAACTATTGGTTATCCGCGAGACCCAAAGGAGAAAAATAAGAAATAAAATAGACTATTGACCTATCAACAAATAAAAATATTTTTCTCTTTTAATCAAAAAATATTGTATTTAATAGCATTTTATTCACACATGATAGCAAAATAAGTTTTATATAGTATATTAACAGTTTTAAAATTGTAATTACATTATACAAGTTGATTCTGTGAGAATCTCTCGTGAACTGATTCAACTGGTTCAATGGAAGTTTTTAGCAACTGAAGAAGGGTTAGTTTTCAAATAACAACGTAAAACTCTGTAATTTGTTATTAAAGAAATATATTAATAAGTGAGGTTTTAAAGACAGTTTTCGATCTTTCTCTGAGCAAGAATACGATGTTTCGCGATTGAAAATTTCCTCCTGAATATATTCAAATCAAACATTCAAAATCGTAACATATATCATATAAATTTATAATTTTTCTCATTAATATATAAAAGAATAATTGATATATTAACGAGAATTGTTAATCATACATTGAAACGTATTAAATTTTAATATCTTAAAATATATTTCAATAGTGTAAACTGAATGGACTTGATGAATCCATAATAAATAATAATGTGTCCCTAATGTCAAGAGACATCCCAAATAACGTCTCGATAAAACAAACCAAAATAACTATAAATCTGAAAGAAAGTGATATTATTTTATCAATTTCATTTATCTGGAGGTTCAGAGTATTATTCTAATATAAAATAAGCTGACGTGTTCTGATGTTGCCATCCACTTGACTTTACCATACAACTTGGCCCCTCACTTATATTAAATATTTAATAAAATTATTTATAATCATGTATGGGGGGGGGGGTTAGTTTTTGCATTTTTATACTCCTGGGACCCACTGATTATGTATACAAAATTTGGTTGAGTTTGGTAAATGGCCAAGATTTTCATTTTTTGACCCCCCCCCCCGCCCATTTCGGGGGGTTAGTTTTTGGATTTTTAGACTTCTGGGGGTCCACTGATTATGTATACAAAATTTGGTTGAGTTTGGTAAATGGCCAAGATTTTCATTTTTTGACCCCTCCCCCGCCCATTTCGGGCGGTTAGTTTTTGGATTTTTAGACTTCTGGGGGTCCACTGATTATGTATACAAAATTTGGTTGAGTTTGCTCAAACGACCTAGATTTTTAATTTTCAACCCCCTCGACCCCCCTTAATTTTGGGTCGATGTGCACCAAAATCTAATCAGCTCTTAATCTCAATGGACCGAAACTACGTATGAAATTTTGTTTTGATATTCACACTAGTTTTTGAGCTAGCTCGTACACAAATTTGGTAACGCACGGACTGGCTAACTAACTAACGGACATTTTGACAAAACAATTATTATCTCGAAAAATATAATTTTTAGGATGTTCACTTATTAAAGCTTTTTTGTAGAGCGAAATGGCATGGTTTCGCTCAATTTTTTTAATCGAAATAGTTTCAGCCGTTTTCTAGATATTTTGAAAAAAAGAAGGAAAAAAACTCTTTTTTCATGCACGATTTCAATACTTGACCATACCCTTTATGGTAAAGTAAAAATAGCATTTTGATTAAGAATTTTTTACTTTAAAATAAATTTTATAAAAAGATTCAATTCTTCTTTCCGGGATCGATTCAACTAGAAATGCCAAAAAGTTTTATTTGTTTACTAAAAAGTAAGTTGAAGTCTAATCGGATTACCGAAATTGAAACCTTATGGTGACTAATCAGCTGACCGGCTGCCCCTTCCCCCTTAGGTAATCTATCTAACTACGCCAATGCTCCTAATGTTTGTAATTTGAAAGCCACTTAATAAGAGTCTTTAGTTATAAAATCATCATAATAAAGATAGCGAAATTTTTTTTGAAAACTTAAATTTTATATTCATATATAACATATATTATACATAATAATTATTATTATCATTTCCGTCCATAATTTGTTTTAATTTGAAAGTTTATAATAGGAAAATGGAAAATAATGACAAGTTTTTATGTGTGATTTTTTTATTTATCAGCCAACGTTTCGTCGATTTGCCGAATTCTTCAGGGCTTCAAATAGTCATGCCACACATCCGACTAAGTTTTCTTTTTATCTTCTTTACCATTAAAGACCATCAGAAACAAAAATTTCAAAAAATATTTGACACATTCAAATAAACAATTTTCCTTCTACTAGTATTCTTTAAATTAATAATTACATTAGAGAAAACAGAAATACATAGATTTGAAATTTCTAAATGTAAATATATCTATAAGAAAAAGGATTCAATTCTATTTTTTTCAAAAACAGTGTTGCCTCATTCTATGTATTTCTATTTTGTCTAATATAATTATTAATATAAAGAATAGAAGAAAAATTGTTTATGTGAATGTGCCAAATATTTTTGTAATTTGTGTTTCTGATGGTCTTCAATATTTACGAGGATAAAAGAAAACTTAGACGAATGTGTGGCATGACTATTTGAAGCCCTGAAGAAGTCGACAAGTCGAAAACGTTGGCTGATAAATAAAATAGTTAAATATAACAACTTGTCCTTATTTTACTCTACTATAAACATTTAAATTACTATATAATAATATGTATTGAAACACGTTAAACAAATAAGCTGAATTTCAGCGAGTGTCATTTAAAAGCAATTTAATAGAATTTTATTGCATTTTAATTTAAGTTGATAAAAATAATGGCAGTTCGTTGACATAAATAAATGAAAATATTTATACGCATTTAAACCAAAAAATCATTAATTCTTACAAAATTTTGTTTTTCAGTTGTCCGTGCATAGTTTAGAAAAGTGCAGTGAAAAAGTGAGATTTTTAAAAATTTTCACTATTCATTTTTTTTTTTAATTATTTTTATATTATACTTTATACCTTGCCAGCCGTGTCCAGACGCCCTTAAGAATAGTAATGCGAGGTCGTTATAACGGGAAGGTAACTGTACTTGCAGAAATATTATACTATTTCAAATTAAACTACAGTGAGACTTCGATTAACCGTCAGTCTACAGATTATTTTAAAATTTGAATATGTACATCTGTTGCACGTCTAAACCCTGAGATTATGTATGTAACAATATGTAGGTACCAGTGGCGTGTGGTCCATAGATGCTGTGGATGCGGCGCATCCCGGAAATTCCTAAATGTCAAGAGTATTTTCATCCGTGTTATATTTGAAAATTTGTAAAATTTTAAAAACGCACTCTCAATATAAATACTAACTAATTGATTTAATGTTATATAAAATTTAAAATTTTCGGAGATTTTCAACTTTAGATAATTTAAATAATATGAAAAAAAAATATTCCAAATTTTTTATTTTAATCACTTCATCTATCTTGTGAAAAATACTTTGATTTTATGAGGTTAACAAATGAATTACTTTACTTTCATTTAAAATCTATAAATTGCATTGAAAAAATTAATCGTGAAAGATGAACTAAAAGATGTATGGGCAAAAATATTTGCTTTAATGAAGTCCAATTGACCCTTTCGGTCATGGTGTCCTCATATGAGGACATATAATAAAATGTTTTGGTATTTTTAAATTTGATCAATTTTTACCGCTTTTAAAAAGTTGCCCTTATATTATTACAAGCATAGATTCCATTAGGAGCCCGTCTCTACCCCTCCTGTCAATTTGTGTTATCACAAAACAAAACAAAATATTACCATACACGTGGACTCACCACAGTTATTTTTAACCTTACAACTGGTATATATCTTTATAGGTTAAGAGAAAAATTTGTATAGGTTGTAATAGCATAAAAATTTAGAAAAATGTTTCATTGTCTTTTTAGTTTTTTTTATGGTTTTTTTGCAATGCCACGTGTCCATAATCGACGACCGCTTACAGAAGAAGAAATTCTAGACCTTCTTAATTTATCTGAAATTGACGATCTAGTGAGAGTCCAAAGCCATCGCCAAGTACCTAAAATAAAACCCACGTGGAAGTTCGTCCACCAGCTGATTTCCGTTTGGACAACGTTGGGCATTTTCCACTGGTCAGTGACCAACGATCATTTGACGGGTGCAAGAAACCAGAGTGCAAAAGGAAAAACAAATTTTATTGAGAAAAATGTGAAATTCACTTATGTATTGATAGAAAAAAATAATTGTTTTTTGAATATCATAATTCAAAAGTTTAATAACTTAATTTATATTTATAATCAATAAGAAAATTTTTATAATGTATGTATTTTGGTGAAATAAAAATAATAAATAATAAATAAAATAAAATAAAATACTTTGAATTTTTAACTTATAGTACACCCACTTAATCACAGGGTCCTCATATGAGGACACGTTACCCCCCACCCTTTGGGGACCCCCTCGATATTTTTATACACCTGAAAAATCATAATTTAATTCAAAGAATTGGTTAGCAAAGTCATATATTTTTTTCACGGGAAAATAATTCGTGACCGAAAGGGTTAAAAAAATAATCGTGAAAAATAAACTAAAAGATGTTTGGGTAAAAGTATTTGCTTTAATGAAGACCAATTGAATATTCTCTTTCTCTATAACGAGTATCGTTATGGTCCGAGTGCAAAAGGCCATTCCTAGAATGACAGAAGTTAGAGAATCAATCTCGAATAGTCTGAAACAGGTTTGAACTTGTATCCGTGCAGTGCCTATGCTAAGCTCTAAAGAAGAAAGATCATTCTATCCGTGCACTTGTAGTTATTTTCATCGATCGATTCTAATGAAATAATCCCTCTACCCGAACATTACAAATAAAAGAAAGTCAAAACTTGTTCAAGACTCAATGTAGACTGAAGCTTCAGTAACAATTAATAAACTTAAATATAAATTGTTCATTTATATACTGAAAATGCTTAAAAAATGGATATGTGAGGTTTATATTTCAATATAAAGATTTTTTTAAATAATTATTTTCCTTTTTATTTATTTATTTATTTGAATGAAAAAGAATATAAAATTTAGTTGTTCTGTTTTTTTTTTTTTTTTGTTTTGTTTTGTTTTGAATATGAATAAAAATAACAAATTTACATAGATTTGAACATCTAGAAGGTCGTTGGCTCACCCCTTTGTTATTGTTCGACAGCGACATCGAACCGTTGTTCGAAATAATAAAGACATCGTTGACATATCATAGGCTGTTGTTGACCCTGCACATCAGGTTCCTTCCTGATATCTTCACATTCGATTGCTGATTGAAATTGAAACACGCATGTGGTTAGACCCGAGTTGGATAGCGGTAGGTCGATCTCGTATTTTTTTTTCTTTCTTCTTTGTGTGTCGGAGACTCCTGGCCTAAGATCAAATTTGTAGTTCAGGACCTCAGCGCCTCTCGACTAGTAGTTTATGAAGAATAAAAATTAAAAAAAAACGGATATTTGGTTGTATCTTTAAGCCTTTAAGTATAATGTGCTCCTGTTCGTTCTCGAGCTCTGAGGAGAATGGCGGCTTGCTGACTCAATTCATTTCTTATTTGAAGAAAGTAATATAATATTTATTTAAAATAAATATCTATTTTTCAGCTCCAGATTAAAATAACTCAGCCAAATCAATTCGATGTATACGTAAATTTATAATTCATTTATTCATTTATTTATTTATTTTTATTTTTATTTAATATAAATATTTTATTCATTCTTATGGTCGTTGTTCATTACCAACGCATGCTCTTAAAATCTAAATAGAATAATTCAAAAAATATTTTATGCCTTTTGAACCAGATATTGCAAAATCTAATCAGTAGGTACTATGTATTGATACAAACAAACTTTTCGACTTTCCTTTCTTGGGCTATCGTGGGTATCGGAATTCAGACACACAAAGAGAAAAAAAATCATAGTTGAAAAATATTTTTCTCCCCGTTACAGATATTTTAAAGCACAATGAGCAAATATTTATTTTTATGCGTGATTTAATACATTTAATTTGCATTGTGCCTTCTATGAGCTCGTCAGTCAGTTTTCAACTATGAAAAGAATTGAAACATCACCAGAAGAAGCTGAAATCAAAATTAATTATAGAGTATTTTAGTGTTTAGGAGTGAGAAATTAATATAAATTATCTTTTTATGTTTAGCTCCTTCGTATTAATAATAGAAATTTTTTTTTTTTTTTTTTTTTTTTGGCTTTTCGGCCATGGTAGCCATAAGCCATTTACGATACTATTTATTTTTATTTTTAAATTTGTCTCTACCCTCGGGGGTCAGATTTTAGCCGGATGCCTCGAGTCGGATTCGAACTCGGGTCCTCTTGGTTAGCTGGCTGACATGCTACCGCCTAGCCTACCCGACCCCCAATAGAAAATTTTGAAATGGATAAATGAAATTTAATAAATGTTCATGTTGAATTATTTATTATTGTTACTAGTTTCGCCATTGTTTGGCTCATCAGACCTATTTACATTTTTTGTTTATAAAATTTTTTTGGTTGAACAATACATTTCACTGGGAAATCACAGATAACATATCACAATATATCAGTTCCTGACGGACCAGTTCCAGAAACAATACATTCGACGAGAGACAGTCCAAGAGTTAAAAAGTGGTTAAATATTTAAAAATAGTATCTACATGTCAAATCACATCCCCAAGGGACGATCTACTAGGATCGACTGGCTATGAACCCGAATTACCTCTTGATATTAATGAGATGTCTATTTTTAAAAAATTTATTTTGAATGCAAAGATAGATGTTGTGTCCATGATCTTTTTGTAGGAGTTTTTCATTTATTAAATTTCAAATGAAGAAGTTCTTGGAAGAATCGGAAAAAGAAGAACCTTGTGGAAGAGTCTGAAGAAGAGAAGAGGTCAGATGATGGGGCACACACTGAGACAGGGGGGACTGCTTAGGGATATCTTGGAGGGGAGGTGGGAAAGAAAATGGGAAGGGAAGACCCACATTAGAATATTTCAACCAAATAATTGGGGATATGGGATGCCAGATATTTACGAGAGGTCAAACATCTGGCGGGGGACAGAGTCGAGTGGAGACGGATTGTTGCATCAAACCAGTCTTAGGACTGTATACTCAATGATGATGGATTAAATATCAATTGATAAAAAATCTAATGTTAAATTTGAAAAAAAATGACAAAAAATTCTTTGATGCGGTTATCGATACATTTTGCAAAAAGGAACGAAGAATATAATAAAATTTAAAAAAATGAAGGTCTATTTTTTGAACAGCATCCCCTGGTTGAAAAGTCACCGCCCGCCACTGGTAGGTACATATGTATGTACTATTCTGTGATTTGTATATTGTTTCTGTAAAATAAAATACAATCTAGAGCGTCAGTTCATGAATGTAAAATTATGTAGATACTATGGTACATACTATATAATGTAAATTGTATTTTGTTTCTGTAAAATAAAATACAGTGTATTTCCAGTTTGTAAAAGAGCATTTTTATCATTCGTTCATTTGCATTGAATGGGATAAGTTGTTGTTTAACGTTTTCTGTTATTCGTCTATTCGATTGTTCGGCACTGTTCCAGTCCCGACCCTAGCGGTTAATCGCCATTTCATTGAATTAAGAATAATAGCAATTTAAACATGATTGTGGATATTGATTGACCATTGTACAAAAGATGAGGGGTGGATTTCAAGACCAACTCATGAACAACGACAGCTGAAGAGAACTGATTTGACTGGCGAGCTGGATGGTTCGCGTCCAATACACACGAACAGCGTACTGATTAGCGGAACATCTTCCCATTTCAGAAAGGCGAGCATGTTCACTGGTTTCCTGTGCTTGTAGAATCGACTGTTCCTAATTACCGAGCGAGTTTTCAGTTTCTATTTTTCGGCTGGGACCGAGACACTATTCGAAACTAAGCCGTTTACATCCGTACGATGCGCAACTCATATTCGGAAGTGCAGGACAATCCAGGAATTCGCCCTCAAGAAAAATATACAGCTGTACAATAAAACCAATGGCCACTTTATCATTTTTTAAAATGGAATATTTTTTTATTTATTATTCTACATCATACCTGTTGAAACCAGAGGCTCTCATACCATTTTGATCCTACCCCAGTAAGTCCTAGTTATCACCGAATCAACTCTTAAACTGTCGAATTCTCACTTCAACCGATATAAAGTAATTATAAAATTATGACGTTATGTAGAGTTAAATCTCTAAATAACAATTTAGTAACCGTATCAAAATATCATTAAAATTTTCGCGGTCGATTTTTTCACGAAAATGATATTTCCTTTGTTATATAGTCATAACTCCTATTTCCATACGAAAAGAGCAATGAAAAAATAAACTGCAACGGATCGTTGCTAAACTTTATCCAAATTCATTTGAAATATTAATATGTTTATTCCTTTATTATTAATCAAATATCACTTGCCATTTGCAGTTCATGTTGAGTTTAATTCAAAAATAAATGATCGATTCTCATTTAACAGTCGAGGAATAACCATTCCTACATTCCATTTTTGACATTTCTGTTATTATTGGTAACCATTGGTAAAGACATCGAGGAATCGACCTAAAAACAAAAATATGCGATCGATTCTCATCTATTACTTGAGGAATAATAATTCTACATTAGATTTTTGACCCTTCGATTATTATTGGTAACCATTGCTGAAAACGTGGAAGAATCGAGTTAAAATGAAAAGATTAAATTCATTTATGGCATACAACTCAAGCTTGAGTTGTTTACCAAAAAAGAATTTAGTCTTTTTTGATTTTAAGTCGATTCTTCCACATTTTCAGTAGAGGTTTCCATTAATAGTCAAAACATCAAAAATGGAATGCAATAAGGTTATTCCTCTAGTATTAGATAAGAATAGATCGTTATTTTTGATTTTAAGTCGATTCCTCCATGTCTTCAGCAATGGTTACCAATAAAAACCGAAACATCAAAAATCCAATATAGAATGGTTATTCCTCAAGTACTAGATGAGAATCAATCGCTATTTTTGATTTTAACACGATTCCTCTATGTCCTCAGCAATGGTTACCAATAAAAACCGAAACGTCAAAAATCCAATATAGAATGGTTATTCCTCAAGTACTAGATGAGAATCAATCGCTATTTTTGGTTTTTAGTCAATTCTTCTGTCTTCAGCAAAGGTAACGGATAAGAAAAAAAACGCAGTTGCTATGGTTACTTATAAAAATGTCCTCCCAAATTTTTAGCATTTCACAGAGAGAAGCCTATCCATTCTTCCTTAAGTTAGGTTAAATGAGCTATATTAAAACGATCAAATGAATAAATTTTAAATAATTATAAAAAGTATTATCTTACTCTAGAGTAAAGTACTTTAAAATATAATTTTACTAAAAACTTTATTTAACCTTTTTGTGATCCGCAAGGTACTTAATTAGGATATTAAATTTCATCACAATTGGTTAATTCATTTTCAAGATATTTAGAAAAAACTAAAAATGTACTGAAATAAAGTACTAATGTCTGTAGGCCGATATGTACCAAAAACTAATCAGCGCTTCATTTTGTTAAATAAATGGTAGGTTTTCAATTTCGTTTCAATCGGTGCAACGGTGTGGAAAAAATCGTGGGTCAAAAAAACGATAACATACATACATACATACATACATACATACATACATACATACATACATACATCCGCACGCACTAAATGAAAAAATGGCACTTTTTGGCCTCTTGACGAGACCCTATGTAATTTTTGGCGAAACCGTCACGTGCTAAAATACAACCTAATTGAATACTACAATTTGTGACTTTAATTGAGTCCATGGGTTCCGTAGTCTTTACCTGAGGACCCTTTGAAGTCGCGCTTGCTCCGAGACCGATTACAATACTTTACCCATGCTTCGCATTGGATAAAGTAAAAATTATACCAAGGACTGGGGTTTCGTAAAATCAAAATCAATTTTAGATAAATTTTAAAGAAATAAAAGTTCTGATTAATTCTGATTACATCATTTAATTACATGATAATGACTCTAGAAATGGATAGTGAAACGTTGTATAATTACATCAAATTAAATTAATAATCTATGCACGTCGTGTGTATTTTAAGCTGAAAAATCTCATCAGATATAAATTAATAATTATGTTAAGCATTAATGAATATATATATATAGTATACCTATATATGGAAAAAGTAGGCTAATTAATATTAGATTCTAGTTATTTTCTATGGATTTGGATAGTAATTAAGCAAGCTAATTCGATTGATGGAAAAACATTCAAATTGCACTGCGATGTCTTAAAGTACAGTAAAGTTTTAATTGATTAAACTTTAAAATGAATGAATATAATTAAATAATCGGGAATATAAAGCACCCAAGGGAATAGATACAGAGGGGTTAATAAGAAATTGAATAATTAAATGAAATAAAGAGACATTATCATTAAAAGATAATGGTTTGAACATATAGAAGTGAATTGGGCTGATTGAAAAATTGAAGATTTACGCTTGGCACGATAAACAAGTGATTTAAAGGATAAATTATTACATTCGTCCGTAAACACGGAACGGGTTCACTCTCCTAATTTAGAAATATTTTAAGTTTATTAAATGACCAAAGAAACAACGTCACAAAATTTACTAATTGAATTTCATATTGGAAGTGATGTTGATTTAATTAAATTTCAAAAAATATAATCCAGTTTCGAGATTGATCACATTGTGAAATTAATTATTCTCATTTTGAAATTGACAAATCTCGTTTAGAAATTGATTGACCCTAATTTGAATTGGTGAAGTTAAATATGCTTTCCAAAAATAAATCTTTTAAATATGGATTTTTAGATTTCTATGCCTTAGGATGTGTGAATTAGAACTGTGATAAACAATAAGAGTGAAGATCAAAGCAGCACAAAAGAGGTGCTGAATTTCACTCTTTTATTTAGAGTTTAAAGTTGCGGATAGCCAATGAATTACATGCACCTTTAAACCCTATATATAAAATACTGCTACGACGAAAATTCTGGTTAAATTCCTGATTTATACATTTTCTTAATTTAAATGTTTTTGTCTTGCCGAGAGTAGAATAAAGGGAAACAAAGAGGTTGTCCTCTCCTTGATGAAAATAAATCTTAGCATACTAGCTTTTTGTTTCACTTTATGATATACTGAGAGCTAAGGTATGGGTCTTTTCTATTAATTGACTAGTTATGTAACTCTAGAATAAAAATTAAAATTCTGCAAAAATCTAAGCCTATAGAGTGCGGAGGCCAATTATATTTTTTGAATACAACAAATATTTCTGGTTGGTGATGAATACTACATTACCTTTAATGCTGAAAAGGAATCATTTCCCGTCACTTATAACCTTCAAACCTTCAAAACCCGGATGCACAATGCACAAATACCTAAGCCCCCTCCATCCTTTCTCTTGATCTATATTCCACCTTCTCTTCGATAATGTAGGAATCTTTCGAGATTCATAGTATTATTGGAAAATTGAATTTTATATGAAAAATAACAACACTACGAATGTGGCAGTCTTTGGGCACCTACATATTTATCTATACAAAGACTTAAGTTAGTAGAAATCAAACCCATTTATCACTGGATTTTTACATTGTCAGAAGATGTCAACAAAATGGATATCTGTCGATAAGATTAATGGGTAGAAAAATTGACAAGTTTTATCTTGCCGAGATTAGCAGAGTTGTTGAATATTAAGGAGAAATAAATGAGGATTGTCCGCTGATTAATGTAGAAATATTCTATCTGTTCTTCATGGGGTCAAATATGATAGTATGTAGGTATGTATAAATATAGGAATTGGTTTTGTATGTGAGCTTCCCAAACGAATCTATAGACTCTAACAAACAAATTATAATATATATATAGGGTAAAGGTTATTTACATCAAACAGAGGACAACCTCATTTATTTCTTCTTAATGAATAGTGCTCAGGATCTTGTTGCCATAGAAATAAACTACTTGCTAAATGAGTTTGTTCGATTTGTATTTAATTTGACCGCGAAGGGTGTTGAATGTTTGAAAATTGCGTGTTTAACGCAAATGAGATTTAGGGGGAAGTATTGACTTTATCTCGATGGAACAAAGCCATGTCATGCTAGTATCTTTAATAAAGGGAAAGGGCGGAGACTGAATTTGAGTCAGCTAGACAAAATTGCATAAATAACGTTAAAATGTGCAACTTTCAAAAACTAAAATATATTAAAAAAAATTCGATTTTCATTTCAACTGCACTAAAAAGTACATTTTCATTCACATATGATTAAAGATAAGTGTGGTGATTATTTTAATTAAAACCACTACGCTTTTAATTTTTATCTTTAGACATATGTCGCACATCGGCAAGGAGAGTGTAACAACACAAAAAATGTTTTTGGGAAATCGCATTATATTAATTTTTGTATCAAAAAATCGCATTTGAAATTTACTGAAATGACTTATTGGAAAAGTAAAGTTATACCTATTACTATTCAATGTCCTATTATATTTTCACAGACAAAACAATCTACAGATAATGTTTCTATTTTTATTTTTTTTAAGTTCCCCTTAGAGTGCGTCCCTAAATTACGTGAGGCGATTTTGGAGATTTTTTGATCCCCCCCCCCTCGCTCTCTCATCTCACCTGAGATTTTTCAAAATGCGGATTTTTAGTGTAAATACGTTAATCTGTGCTTGATTGCGTTGGATTTATTTAAAAAACAACATTTGAATAATTATTTTTATTTAAGACTAGTTAAAACTATTAATATTATTATTACTTAATTTAACCCAGTTTTCTCGGAATTTTACACTGTTTCTTGCGGAAAAAATACATGATATCCTCTCCCCCCCCCCCCTCCCACGTGAGATTGGATGAGATTCGGTTCGACCCCCTCCCCCACCTAAATGCCCCACGTAATTTAGAGACGTCCATATGTGTCTCTTTTTTAGACAAAATGAAAGAAATTTCATATTATAACATTGTCATATCTAATGCATCTCTGTTGTTGCCGAAATTGAAGTAAACACATGAAATTTACTTAGCGTAATAAGATTATTACACAGGTTATGATAGTACTACAGAAACCAGGAGCGCGTCCGCTCCGTAGTAACTATAATATAAGAAATGACACTATACCATACGTGCAGCATACGTTAGACAACTGGCTCCGTAAACAAGGGTATTTTGCACTATCTCTCGGCAAGGAACTGCACAATAATTATGACGTTTTTTTAGTAGATAAAGTTCATGACTGCCGATCTTTTGGCACACTTATGTAGTTTTGTATTTTTTTGTAATTACTTATTTACTTACTTACTAACCAACGCCCACCCTTGGCTGCTGAGACATTTTTTTGTGTTGTGACACTATCGTTGCCGATGTGCGATGTGTTTAACAATTTTTTAGGGAATTAAAAGAAGAATCATTTTTTTACTTAGTAGTGTAAAATAAACTGCAACGGATCGTTGCTAAACTTTATCCAAATTCATTTGAAATATTAATATGTTTATTCCTTTATTATTAATCAGATATCACTTGCAATTTGCAGTTCATGTTGAGTTTAATTCAAAAATAATGATCGATTCTCATTTAACAGTCGAGGAATAACCATTCTACATTCCATTTTTGACATTTCGGTTATTATTGGTAACCATTGGTGAAGACATGGAGGAATCGACCTAAAATCAAAAATAGCGATCGATTCTCATCTAATACTTGAGGAATAATAATTCTACATTAGATTTTTGACCCTTCGATTATTATTGGTAACCATTGCTGAAGACGTGGAAGAATCGACTTAAAAAAAAAGAATTTAGTCTTTTTGATTTTAAGTCGATTCTTCACGTTTTCAGTAAAGGTTGCCATTAATAGTCAAAACATCAAAATGGAATGCAATAAGGTTATTCCTCTAGTATTAGATAAGAATCGATCGTTATTTTTGATTTTAAGCCGATTCCTCCATGTCTTCAGCAATGGTTACCAATAAAAACCGAAACGACAAAAATCCAATATAAAATGGTTATTCCTCTAGTACTAGATGAGAATCAATCGCTATTTTTGGTTTTTAGTCGATTCCTCTATGTCTTCAGCAAAGTTAACGAATAAGAAAACAACGCAGTTGCAATGGTTACTTATAAAAATGTCCTCCCAAATCTTTAGTATTTCACAGAGAGAAGCCAATCCATTCTTCCTTAAGTTAGGTTAAATGAGCTATATTAAAACGATCAAATGAATAAATTTTAAAGAATTTAAAAAATAAATAAATAAATAAATCTTTATTCCTCGACCTGCTTAGAGGCACAAGTCCTCGGTGGCTAGGTCCTCCAAACATCAATACAATCTAGCTACAATACATTAACAAACATCAATACAAATTAATTACAACAATTTAACAAATAATAAACAAGTAAAAAAAAAAAGAAAAAGAAAAAGAAAAAAATAGAAATGTATGCTCATTAACAAATAACATGACCATAGATTTCCATCAAAAGACAAAAAGTAATTTAAAAATTCCGCGCAAAAACCCGATACCAGGAGCAAGCGACGCATTAGCCATCCCGGCATTTGCCATAAGTTGTTAAGGAAACCTGGTCAAAACCTTAACAAGGATGGTATGACCTCTCTCTACCTCAGCTAATCTCTGCTTGTGAGAACTAAATAAAATTTTTTACAATTCTAGGACTTTAGGACTTGACAAAATTTATAATTGATTTAATCATAGGAGGCAGAAGACTATAATCCCAAGTAGTAATAAATAGACAGACTTCCACAAATCAATGCCAGATCCTACAAATGAATGCAAACCTACATATTAATATCTGAATTAACTAACTTGTAGGAACCAGACTGTATTTAAATTAATACCATTCTTCCCTATATCCTTATAATCTATATAACCATCTGAATCATCCACATAACAAAAATACCACCACTGGTTTCAACACCTATACTTCTAGTCCCAACCCTGGATTGACTATCCCTTTTAACCATATTATCTAAAAAAAGAAAAAATATTTTAAAAATAAACAAAATATTTACCTTAGTAACGCAGAGATTTCCTTATTCCAGCCTAATTTCAAAACCAACCCTTGCTTTTCCTATCTCTAAATGGAAAGAAGTGTTAACAAACCCCCTTCCCAAAAGAGACAAAAAAGAACTAATAAAAACCTACCAAAAAGCTTTAAATTCGCAAAACAGCTTTTTGTTTACCACCAGAATAAAAGTATTATCTTACTCTAGAGTAAAGAACTTTAAAATATAATTTTACGAAAAACTTCATTTAACATTTTTTGTGTTTCCAAGGTACTTAATTAGGATATTAAATTTCATCAAAATTGGTTAAGTCATTTTCAAGATATTTAGAAAAAACTAAAAAAGTACTGAAATAAAGTACTAATGTTTGTGGGCCGATATGTTCCAAAAACTAATCAGCGCTTCATTATGTTAAACTAATGGTAGGTTTTAAATTTCATTTCAATCGGTGCAACGGTGTGGAAAAAATCGTGGGCCATAAAAACGATAACATCCATCCATCCATACATCGATCCATACATCCATACATCCATCCATCCGCACGCACTAAATGAAAAAATCGCACTTTTTGGCCTCTCGACGAGACCCCATGTAATTTTTGGCAAAACCGTCACGTGCTAAAATTCAACCTAATTGAATACTACAATTTGTGACTTTAATTGAGTCCATGGGTTCCGTAGTCTTTACCTGAGGACCCTTTGAAGTCGCGCTTGCCCCAAGACCGATTACAATACTTTACCCATGCTTAGTATTGGATAAAGTAAAAACTTTTTTTAAAAGTATTCAATAAAATGCTTACAGTGAAGTTATCCATAGAAAATCTTTACAAAATATCGACACCTTACCTCAGTGATTCTCAACCTTTGTTTGATGCGACACACTTTTAATAATTACAAAATTCGGTGTTCCACTAACAATAAGATTTTAAAATAAAAATAATTTTGTCAAAAAAATTATTATTAAATAAAAATAATTTTTAAGAAAAAAATAAAACCGACCTCAAAAAATTAAATGCAACAAATAAAATACACTAAAAGTTATAAAATAATTATCATCTTATTTAGTTACAACTAATCGACGGAATATTAACATGAAACTACTATTTGAAGTCGGTGCCAAACATATGCCTTTTATGAATCGCACTCGATGGATCTTACTTAGTACGTTTGGCGGGTACGCTCGCTTAGTAGGTATAGTTTGTTTAGGCACCGACTTCAAAAAGTAATTTCATGTTAATATTTCGTCGTTTAGTTGTAACTAAATAAGATAATAATTATTTTATACCTTTTAGTGTATTTTATTTGTTGCATTTAATTTTTTGAAGTCGGTTTTATTTGTTTCTTAAAAATTATTTTTATTTTTCTCTTTTTAGTGATGTTATTAATAGTGATCATATCATCAGAACTTGACCAAATTAATATGGCACCATCCCTAAGATACCCCCTTTCCAATAAAAAAGAATCATCGAAATCGGTTAATAAACAAAGAAGTTAGGCCTGAACAAACCTAACAAAAAAGGTCTAATACGAATGAAAAAAAAACGGGACCAATCGGAAGCTGAACCCAATGCAAAAAATATTTTCAAAATCGGTTAACAATTGGCGAACATATGAGGTAACATAGACACAAAAAAACAAAAAAAAAAAACAGTCGAATAGAGAACCTCCTCCTTTTTTGAAGTCGGTTAAAAAGACGAATCATATATCACCTTTATTTAAGTTTGAGAACATAGCAAATATACAAATTTATTAATTCAACCACACAGCAAGCAAGTAAATAGAAAACTGAACTACACTCGCCTTCAGCTAAATCGACCTAACCCTTAAGCGCGCATACAAAGTCGTTTTTTTTTTAAATGGCTAAGCTGATATATAATATATATTTTTAAAGCTGATTTATTTAGCTTTACATTATATTTTGTGATCTGAATGCCTGAACTGGAAAAAATAATATCTCAATAGATAAAAGTACATACAAAATAATTATTTTTATTGTTTGCATTTCTAAAATTTGGCGGCACACTTCAAGAATTTCACGGCACACAAAAGTGCCGCGATACAGTGGTTGAGAATCACTGCCTTACCTATTTAACTTATGTGTCGTAAAAAAGTGGCAATCTCATGCATAAACGTTTTGCCTAGACAAATAGTTTTTATCCATTATTCAATTTTTATTTGCCTAGGCAAAAGATTTTCGCCAAAATTTTTTTAGTAAATAGTTTTAAATAGGTATTATTTAATTTCCAAATGTCGTAGGCTAATAACGAATAGGAATTAAGAACGTCTGGTGATTACAAGCTAAATTTGATTAATTATGAAAATAGTTTTATACAAAAGTATACATTTATGGTAGATAATGTTTAATTTTTGAAGGCTAAGTGACATTTACAAATAGCTCTGTTCAAAATAACAAAATTACTGAATTATCATATTAACTACGTCACTGATCAATAATCATAATAATCATATGTGAATAGTAATCACTAATGTACATTAATAAATATACTGTGTCTATATTGTGATGTGATTATAATTATGATCAACGACACTCTTGATGGGTTTGTTCAAATATGAATAACCATTTTTCTGCCATGTTTTTTTTTATTGATGGGAAAATATTGGACACCAAAGACTCACTAAGTTAACCATTAACAATGAAATCGGACTATCCATTATTAGCATATATCGTATATTCAATAGGCATATTATCAGAAATTTTAACAAATCAATATATACATCTACAAATCTGTGAGAATAGATTACTCATAAATTTATTTTTACTTTAATAAATATTGGGTAAATACTAAATAGTATATGAAAAATAAGATTTTTGAGAATATAGGTAAATGCAATACATTTGTGAATACAAAAAGGTAATCTACCTAATATAGTATATAAACGACCATAGTAATCAAACTTCAAACCCCACTCATTGATTCGCCGACGATGTGCATCAGTTAGCACTCTGTATTAGGGTGGGTAGAAAAAACTGAATTTTTTTTCGAAAATACATTAGTGCGGATAAGTTGCGTATTAAATAAGAAGAAAAATGGCATAAAAAATTAAAATCGGTTAACATCTTCCGCTCACGCATCGAAATTCAAACTTATGACAAATTGCAAAAATCACTACATTTTTGTAATTTTTTTATATTGGTTAAAATTTTTTAAATAAACATACTAGTTTTTATGCTTCTTTTATGGTTTAAATAAACTAAATAAATTATATTCTGAACAATAATATACTTTTTTAATTTCGGGCAACTAGAATTTTTCTAAGATGTTAGGCGAGCGTAAAAAAGTATGTTATTGATCAGTATTTAATTTATTTAATTTATATAAACCATAAAACAACCATAAAAAACTAGTGTGTTAATTTAAAAAATTTTAACTAATAGAAAAAATTACAAAAATATCGTGATTTTTGCAATTTTTCATAAGTTTAATGTTCGATGCGCGAGCGGAAGATGATAACCGATTTTAATTTTTTATGTCATTATTCTTCTTATTACAATAGGCAAGTTTTCCGGACTAAAGAGTTTTCGAAAAAAAAAATTCACTTTTTTTGACCCACCCTTCTCTACACGGCGCGCCCTCACTCCCGAATAAATAATCGAAACAACGTTGCCCACTCAATCACTTTCGACCTAAACAAATTAGAAAAATGGAGCTCTCAAAATTTAGTTAAAATCAAATACAAGACTCAATGTTGTCTAAATTCAGTCGCATCTGACCTGTCTTGGAATGAACACATGTCAGCTGCAGCAAGGAAAATTGGCTTTTTATATATTCAGGTCCAGGCGATTCTTCACGACTCTGCAGTTTCTCACCCTCTACAAGGCCCAAATCCGCCCAGTCTCGAATACGACTCACATCTGGTGGCGAGAGAATGCTTGGAGGCTCTACAAGCATTCTCTTGCCATCCTGAATGTATTTCATTAGTGAACTGTCAGGCTAATAGGCGATTCGACCCTCTTCGACTCCTTCGACCCGCTTGCTCATCGAAAAAGTATTTCCGCGCTTTCCCTATTTTATAAATACTATATCACGGCAGGTGCTCTGATGAGTTAAAAAATTAGTAATTACTCCCAAAGCATGCTTTGCGCATAGTAGCCGTTTTGCCGACTCAACACTCTTTCGCGCTTAGATTGGAAAAATACCGGACCACTTCATTCGCCAATACGTTTGTCCCCATCACTTCAAGCAACTGAAACTCTTCTTTGTCTTTCTCGACACTTATAATCTTCAAACCTTCAAAGTCCGGGTGCACAAACACCTACGCTTCCACCATATTACTTGATTAATTTTCCCTTTTTTTTCAGTAAAGAAAAGGTCTTCCTGGTGCTCCTTCTTGGATAGATAAAAAGTTTTCAGATCTCTGGTAACACTGTCCACTCTACTCAGAACAAAATGCGCTATTATTTCTTAAATCCGATGATTCTTCAGGAACAGGTGCTTTGAACAGGTCAAGGCCGTGAATATACAGATTGCTAGTAATAGAAGAATGGAGAGAGGGAATTCGTATTTTAAAAATTAGTAAATGAGAAAAAAATCAATCTTCGAAAGAAAAGACTTTCAAAATACTGAAAGGTCTATAATTAGGGAGGAGTTTAAGCTATTTCTAATCATTAGTAATGTTTGTTTCTTATTTAAAGTTCCATTAATCTCTGTCGCTTCGAGTCAATTTATAAATGGTATCATTTGTGTGGATAAAATTTAAAGGTTCATCGAAGTTTGCTAGAGCTTTATAAAGAATTGTTTCGCAAAAGTAAATGTCGATACCAGCTGATCGAACTTTCTAGATTGTTTTTTCTATTGAGGTATAGAAAGAAAAACATTGTCTTTTTCCCTCGTAATGTATTTTCAATGAGCGGCTCATTTTATCAGTATAAATTACTTGGATATCCATCCAGTTCAAATGAAAATATTCTCCTTTTGGTCAATTTATCAATTTTATTTTTCATAATAAAATAAATTAATAATAATAATATTAAGTAACCATTCTAGTCAGACACAATATCTATACATAAATACAATATTGTATTTGAGATTTCTTTCAAATTTGTTTTTAAGGAATTTTTTGAGTATGTTTTATTATTTTAAAATGGTTATATTTTTTCATTTGGTTGAACATAACACATGGTAAATATCAAAGAAACAAAATATAAAACTTAGTTTAGCTATAGCAGTGCTTTTCAACCTTTTTTATGACGCATGAAAACAATTTTCCCGATCCCCTACCCCCCGCTGTTTGGAACCAGTATTTTTTATGTTACAAATATCAAATCCGTATAACATTTTTATTAATTTTTACCATATAATTAACATCAAAGCATATCTACCTGGTATTGAAATTGTCTGGCAGAATTTGAAAGACGAATTGTGTTATTATTTCTCGGTGCAAGAATTATTAGAGATCACTGGGCAAAAGTGGATCATAAATCCGTTTTTAGATGCAGCGGATGAGGCAAGTTTGAGAACCAATCTAAAAGAAAATCTGCTGGAATTATCTGGCGATGTAATGTTGCACTTAGAATTCAAGTCTGTCAATTTAAATACCTTTTGGTTAAAAGAAAAACAGAATACCCAGAATTAACCACAGAAGCTTTAAAGTGTTTAATTCCATTTGCCACTTCATACTTGTGTGAGTTGACGTTTTCGTCAATGGCCCAAATAAAAAGTAAATACAGAAATCATCTAAATTTAGAAAACGATTTAATTCTATGTGTAGAAAAAAGGAATCCACTATGGAAGAAATTAATTAACGAAAAACAGGCGCAACCTTCACAAAAATGTGAATGTGACTCATATATATATAAAATATTTTTTTATAATAATATTGATAGAAGAAGAAGTTGCACTAAAAAGGTACAACCTCTGTAGTCCGCGGTGGACTCTTGTATCGTGAAAATAAGAAGAGATTTAGGGATTGGGTAGGAGTCGAAGGTATCTGTGGATGCGGGTCTTGAAATGGGCATACACGCGTCTTGGGAAGGGTTCGACGTGGGCTTACCTGTGGCGCGTGCTCATCCGCATATATCGGGTCTACTAGCAAAACAACAGGCCGTGGGAAGGGACCTTTAAAGATTTTGTTATATATTTTGAATTTAATGTCAAAAGGGATATCATTCTCCCTCGAATCGAACCCAAGCACTAGCTATCATTATAAGTTTATTGCCAGTCCTTTGAGACGAATCCCTTGATAAATAAGACCAGCGAAGAAATTTTAGTCAAAGTATTCTGCATCTTCATCATAAAAATTCGACATGAAATACTATGGTGTAAAGCCCAATTTAATAATTTATATAGATTTCATTTCATTTTTTCAAAATTGTAACATTATCTACTGTTTAAAAAACGTCACATTCATTATCAATAAATTTAATTATTTATTAATGACTTTAATATGGCCCTAATCCACTACGAGGCGCATATTTTGTTACGTTGTTGTTATTTAATTATTTAGTTGTTTTGAAATTAAACAAATTGTTAAAACGATTGTGTCCTAAGCAGAGGGGGATTTTAGCTCATGCGCACGAGGTGCGCCTGGGGTCTCTTAACTCTAGGATGCCTGAAAATTCAGACACAAAATAAAAAAAAACAACCTCTCAAAGAGTCAGGACCCAGACAGGCTATCGCAATACTTCCCCATTATATTCTATAGAATATAAATGTGAAAGTAATATGTGTGATCCTCACCCACAAAAGCTCACGGGAGAAGTGAAACTTGTTTATCCCTTTACTTTACACAACTAGATACCCAACAAATGCTCCCTTCCCTTATTTCCTCTCTATTGAGTGATTTCCCCTTTATTGTAACAACAATTTTCAAACACAATTGTCGCTAAAGAATTTTCACTACAAAAATATTTAATTTAATTATTGTGACAATATTTAGTTTAATTAGTTAATACATTTAGAGGGGTGCCTCAAAAGTGAATTGCGCCTGGGACCGCTCAAGTGCTAAATACGCTACAGGTCTTAAGAAAAAATATCGATACTGACGGATTAATAGAGAGTGTAATTCCTCATTCTGATTCCGAATGACTTATAGGAATATACAATTATTATTTTTTATCTGTCTAATTATCTAACATGGATCTTTTCAAATTGTTATTGTGATGAATCTTGTTAAATTTCTACACAAAGATCAATTCAAAGTGAATTGCTCCCAAGCTGGTCTTCCTACTCCGGCAATCTGTTTGAGATAAGGAAAAATTTTCAAAAGAGGTCACACCTTTTTCTCCTATCAGTAAGTAATATAAAATGAAAAAAAAGAACAGAGGAAAAAAGTTGAAAACTCCCTTGATTATATGTTTAATTAAAGTTTTAATCTAATTTTATCTATAAACTGGTATCAAATTTGTGGGTTAAGAGATATGTTTTGTTATTTTGGTGAATCTAGTTAGAAAATAAATCAAATTAAAATCGATAGTTTTAGTTTATTACTAATTGTTAAAAGTGTTCTTTTTAATTTGTTTTTAACCAAATTTGAAATAACCCGAAGCAATCAGATTTCAGAAGTTAAGTAACATGTAACGTGTTAGTTAAAGTTTTGGTGGTTGAACAGTTTTTTTTTTAACACAATATGTATTGATTAATATATTTATTAAAACACTAACGAAATATACGCGAACATAGATACCCTAGGTTTCGATCACATATATATCATATAGTTCTAATAAATATGTAGAGTGGTTAGATCAAGGACACTTTGGCTCTGCATGTAATTTTGGAAATTCCCATTGAGAATTTAAGACCCCATCTTTCTAAACGATCTTTGCTATTCCGGTAAGCTCTCAGTACCAATAATTTCACAAGGTTCTAAATAGTAACTGAACAAAATATAGCCAGAATCACTCAAAAGGTCTACAATTTTATTATTATTATTTTTTTTTAATGAACAGAAATTAAATTATATAAGTTACAGGGTCTAAGCAGCCAGAATCAAGAAAAATATCTCTGAAGTCGACTTTTCAAATCTTCCTCAGGACTTCAGATTATAATATATGATGGGAACATGGCCGTAGCCAACAGGGGGGGGCCTAGGTGTTAACACTCTCTCCGAAATGTTGAGGTAAACATCGAAATTTTAGAAGATATATAGTAAATAAAACGTTGAATAAAAATTTAATAAAAATAATACTCTTAAAAAAGAAAGAAATCTAGCCATCAGCGAGGTAACGTCTCCTGCACCTATTAGGAATATACACATACTCCCCTAAGCCCTAGGTGGATAGCTAACCACCACTCCGAATTTTTTTCTAGATATGGCCTTGATGGGTTTATCTATATTAATAAATAAATATATATACATATATATATATATATATATATATATATATATATATATATATATATATATATATATATATATATAGGTATTTATTTATTTATTTATAACACTATATCTCATGTAATAACTATTTGAAAACATGAGAAATATTTGAAAATATACCAAAACGTCGTCTTCAGAGATATATTTTTTTATTCTGCCTCCCTATACCTACCCTTTAATCTTATATAATTTAATTTTCTTCATAAAATAATAATTTAAAAAAAAATCAATAGCTCTTCATTTAAATGATTCCCATCTACCTTCCATTTTTCAAATTAATCATGAATTCACAAGCAACAGTCTATTTTATTATGAATATATTTCGCCTAATAAAATTTATTTGAGAGAGTAAATTCAAAAACCATCTTATTTCCATAGATAATAATATTGTATAAAATGAATTTATGAAAGTCATTTGTATGCCGCATGGCTATTTTTAAAATAACTAAAAAAATTGCTTCAATGCTTCGGTAGGCAAATAGCTGCCATTCGTTGACGAATATCCATTTATATTCAATAAAATATATTGTAATTATATGAATTTTTTCAAATAAATTAGTCTGGAATTGATGAATCTCAGTTGATAATTTTTTTTCCCCTGCTTTTCGAAAATGTCTGTAAATTGCATTTTACTGACCATCAGGTTATCAAACAATTTAGTATACCTAATCAATACATTAATATTATATCATCCAAGAATCGTGAGTGAAATCATGCTATTTTTATGTCAATAAATATTTTTTTTATAAATTTGTAATCTATTTAAAATAAAGTACTAGTTGCGACGCCCGCCTTTGGAGGGCCTCTTGCTAGCCAAGGGGCTTTGCCCCCTGGACCCCCTACACAACTCTCTGAATCATCTCCCCCTCCACCTCCAATCACTCTCCTCCTCACGGACCTTGTACCCAAATCCGACCCCACACTACATTTTTCGAGAAATAGATTTCTAATAGTTTAGTATAATTATTTAAATTGATTATTATGGAATCTATACCTCTTAGAGGGGCCTGAGGGACCTCACCCCGGCCCTTATAAAATTAAATTAATCGAGAGAGTACCGTAGGTACGTGTCTTAACATAGTTTCACTTTTTCTTCTTTTCTAATGTATTATATTATAAAACCAAGAAGTCAAATGTAATTAAATGAAAAACAATTTTTTAATAATTTTTTATATTTAAATTTATTACTAAGGCGGCATCAGTGGAGTGGGTTTTGAAAAAGTCTTCAATTTCTCCCATTTTAAATTTCTTTAAAATTACTTCTTTAGTTTCCAGTAGACAATATCTGTAGATGGCGAATTTTACTGATCATATTCAATAGAATAAGATTTCGAAAATAAACTAGCCTAAGTTTTATTAATGTCACTCTAATTTTTTATTATTTATTTATTTATTATTATTTTTTTTTTTTGCTTATAGAAAATGTCGGTAATCCCCATTTAATCGCCCAATCTTGTTATCGAACGATTTTGTATAATTCCATTTTAGCATATACTGGCAGGTGTTCTTTGTCAGTGTTTGGTTTAGTTTTTCTTTTCTCATTTTTTTTCTTCTTTTATACAAGCGATATTTGGAGGGTGGACAAAAGAAGGGGTTAAATTTGGTCGGATTGGAAGGGTGCTGACCTGGCTTGTCTTATCGATCTCGACAATTCCAGTCAAATGGAACTTATCTAGTTTAGTATATGTGCCAACATCAGCTTTCTATAGAGCGAGCCTCTTTCCTTTATAAATGCCATAGAGCTAATTGTAGTCTAAAAGGACGACATCCCCTTCCTCAGTTTGCCTGTGTATTTTACCTCAAGGTTTGAAACAAATGAAAGTTGATGTAAGATAGGGACCATTATGTTTATATGCAAACATTAAACAAAGAGAAACAGACAGATAACCACCAAATATTCATTTCATTTTAATTAAATTCATTTAAAATCAAATGGAAATTGCAAATGAACAAAAATACCGCATTAAATTCATAAGTTGAATTTAATAAAAGGTAGAAGTTATAGACATTATAATTTTTTTTTTTTTTATGTTGTGACAATTCACTTTTCAATTTTCATTGTATTATTGCTTTATGTTAATATCTTTCATGTTTTATGTGTGTTTGATTTAAACTTACCTATAAACTGCCATACAATAAAATAAATAAATTAATTAATTTTTTCTTTCACTTATAAAAGAATAAGTGAAATATGAGAATTTTTTCCCAGAAAATCAAATTTTGTGTCCATAAATTCATTCATTTTTTTGAATTGTATTTGAAAAAATGTCATAGCTTTACTGTCGGACTGCATGTTTTAAGCAGAATTTTTGTGGTGTCTTAATAAGTCCATTTTCATTAGATTGCATTTATCTGAAAGTTTTAAAATAACTAAAAAAATCAATATATTTCACAAGGATTTCAGCAGTGCGAACAGAACCAACTTTCTAAAAGTTTATTTTCTTGAGATATCTATATACAGTCGATTCTCGATAATTTGAACCTCGATAATTCGAATTTTTCGATAATTCGAAATCTTCAGCTGTTAACTTCGGTAAATCAAAAAATGCTGTGTATTTTGATACGCTCGATAACTCGAAATCCTTTTCGTTACAAGAGAGGGAGAGAACGTTCTATAATTCGAACTAGGGCACTCTTCCTTCTTTATAATTCGAATTTTTCCTAGCAATGTTTACTCCTCATTTTCCGCGTAATGTTTACCTCCTTTCTATTGCAATGTTAAATAGATATGTAATTTTTTGTTCTTTTTCATTATTTTTACTTTTTTACTTGAGGCTATATATAAAATTTATGTAAGCTCATACATATTTTCAAAAATATAATAAAAACTCTTAATAATTTGAATTTTTTTCTTTCCTCTTCATAATTCAAACTTCTAGATAATTCAAATTTTTCTTGTAATCCTTTGGATTTCTAATTATCGAGAGTAGACAGTATATTAATTTCGAGTAAGCTGGGGCGAGGACAACAGGAACTATTTCTTATAAAAGTAGTTTATAAGTTTAATATTATAAATTATTTTAAAAATATTCTATGAAAATAGGTGAAATATTTTTACATGTCCTATTTTTTATCTTTCAAATAATAGACTTTATTTTTTCTCCTAATGGGGTGGGGGTACAACTGCAGTCCTTGTATATATATGTTTATTTGCATCCAGCCGAGGACAACCTCATTGATTTTTCTTTATAAATTCATTTTCTTTATTTGAAGATTGAAATAGAGTAGGAACGAATAGCAAAACAACTTTTAATCAATCTGTTTCAATCTCGTTATCCATTTCCATTTAATCCTATCAGAGTAATCAGAGTGTTAATTTATTTCATACTCATTGCTTCATTTGGTAAATATATTGAATAACTTCTCTTTCACATATTTTCAATTAATAATTCTATTTAGTTTAAGCAATTTACTCTATTTCTATAATACATTCACTCGTAACTTTGAATAGCAGAAATCGAATTATATAGAATAACGTTTGATTACTAAAATCAATTTATTATCTATTTATGTTGTAATCGGAAAAATACAAACGTCTTATGCAAGAATTAGATATAGAGATATAGAGGAGTAATGTTTATATTCTTTATTGTTAAGTAAGTAATCATGCTTTCTATATTGGGCTTCGACACCATCAGAGTACAATCGCGTTCTTCTCACAAAAGCCCGCGGCCACTATAAAAAAACAATCGATAATGCGATGAAGTCCTTCATTCAGAAAAAAGCTGACAAGCTAGCAGCCTGCCCCAGCAGTTCAAACCGATTCTGGTCCCTTGATAAGTATGTAAAAAAAATTTTTACAAACTCATCATTTCCCCCTCTCAATCTCTCCGACAACTCGGTAGCCATTGAAGCCTCCGACTAAGCCGAAGCTTTTGCCTCATATTTCGCGTCCAACTCAAACCTGGACGACAAAGGGCTTGAACCACCCACATACCCCTCCAGTACTAATATAATGTCAGATACTGTTTTCAGGATACCAGCAATTCTAAAGATCATCCGGAATCTAAAGACCAACTCTTCTGCTGGCCCCGACGATATCCCTGCCATTCTCATTAAAAAATGCGCCCCTGAACTTGCTCCTATACTATCCAAATTATATAATCTCTCCTATAACTCCGGAATATTTCCGGAGGCCTGGAAACTAGCCAGAATCCAACCAATTAAGAAAAAAGGCGATTCTTCCAACATAAAAAACTATCGACCCATAGCAATCACTTCTGTCTTATCCAAAATCATGGAAAAGGCCATCAACGAGCAAGTTCTACGACACTTAGAGTCAAATAAATTTATCCACGATAGGCAATACGGCTTCAGGCAATCCCGGTCGACTGGTGACATCCTAGCATATGTAACTCATATCTGGAACAAAACCCTGGAGGCCGGGAATGAGACCCTCGCGGTAGCTTTAGACATTTCAAAAGCCTTCGATATGGTCTGGCACAAAAATCTTCTTGCCAAATTGACCTCCGTCGGCCTTGCACCCAAACTCTGTAAGTTGCTCGAAAGTTTTCTTTCAGACCGTAGTATTAAGGTTGTCATCGATGGAATATCATCTTCCCCTTCCACACCAACGCTGGAGTTCCTCAGGGATCGGTTATCTCTCCTACGCTTTTTCTTATCTATATCAACGACCTTCTAAACTTGCCCTCCAATCCGGTACATTGTTACGCAGATGACAGCACCCTACATAACGCCCCTGCATCGCATAAAAACCGTGCAGACATTGCCTCCTCAATTAATTTAGACTTATGCAAACTTAAAAACTGGGGATCCCAAAACTTAGTTAACTTCAATGCAGGGAAAACTCAGTGTTGCCTTATTTCTAGGCGCGTCGACAGAAACCTCCCAAACATATCATTCGACTCAAACTCACTAGAATTCAGGGATAAAATTTCAATGCTAGGCGTAACTCTAGGGTCTGACCTTTCATGGAATGACCATATCTCAACCACTGCTAAAGCTGCAGCGCGCAAGCTTGGTCTCCTATTTAGGTCTAGACGCTGTTATACTCCCGAGTCAACTTCTTATACTGTATAAGGCTCAAATTCGTCCCTGTCTCGAATATGGCTCTCATCTGTGGAGGGGTGCCTCCAAGCATTCTCTTGCTACACTGGATGCAATTCAGAAGCGAGCAATTAAACTAATAGGAGACCCTGCTCTAACCAACTCACTCGACTCCCTGGCTCACCAAAGAACCGTTTCTGCCCTTTCCCTGTACTACAGATACTATCACGGTGTCTGTTCAATCGAGCTGAAATCAATTATCCCCCTTAATGCCCTCTTTACGAGAAACACGCGGTTTTCAAACGCTTAGCATCCCTTCGCTGTCAAATTGGATAAAAGTCGAACAAGCGCTTTCGCCAACTCTTTTATCCCTATGACCTCCAGAGACTGGAACTCGCTCCCTGCCACCATCTTTCCCGCAACTTATAACCTTCAGCTATTTAAGACCCGTATCCACAGATACCTTCGACCCCCGCCCAACCCATAAAATTCTTTCTTCTTTTCACGATGGAGGGGCCAACCCAGGCCTTTAGGGGTTGCACCTTTTTGGTATAACTCCTTCTCTCATTATTATCATAAAAAAAAGTAAAATGTCTACGTTTTCATTAGGCTGGAAACATAGTGAGCTAATTAAATTAAGGGAGTGCGGTGTTTTTTTATAGTGAAACATTATGTAAATTATAATTAAGTAAGGTGAACAATTATTTTTGCCACAAAATGACAGTACGCCTACCACCCATGATTGCCTATTAAAACTGACCGAATATTTCTGAGACGAGAGCCGAATGATGTTTATTTAGGTCTCGTATTTTGTGACGTGAAATGAAAACGAACAATTATTATAATTGATCGTCTTCATATTTTATTTAATATGGTGATTGGATTTGTAAAAAAAAAACAATAAACACTTAGTCATCTACAATTTATCGCACATCCTCTAAAAAACTGTCATAACACAAAAAAGTGATTTAGAGAAAATTGGTTTTAAAGATTTTTCCCTTCCCCGGCTTATTGTGAATTTATAATAATCATTAGTTTCGTTTTTATCCATTATATTGTTATAAAATTTATTTAACTTTATGTCAGTAAGGTAAAAAATAGATGTCCTACTATAATAATTCTTATTATTATAGAAAAAAGCTGAAATAAGTCATAAGTTATGACAGTTTTCTACATTCTGAAATTTCTGACAATTGTAAAAAATCGACAAAATATGTGATTTGTCCGTATATTACATTAACGTCAAATACAATTGGTGTTATTTTGTTTAAAAAACAGACATAACCTGTAATATTACATCTTACAACTGTTTTCTACTAATAATCAAATTAAATATGTGAAATTAGCTGCAATACAGTCGCATTACAGCTTATGTCTGTTTTCACTCGCGCCGACAGATATGCACCTGCTGCAAACCATGGTGTGGCACTGTTGTAGATTTGTGCCGCTTTAATGTAGCTTCGAATCAAACAACAAAAGTGCCTCTGGCGGTTCATTTTTGAGTTAAGAATATGTCGTTTTTGTAGAATACAGAGAAAAAAACTGAACATTTTTGTATTGGTGGCTTAAATTTGACTTTTTTGTGTTATGAGTTTTTTAGAGGATATGCGATATATGTTTTAAAAGAATATAAAAATAGATACAATAGTAATTCTAATATTTTAATTATTGAAATCATATTTTTTCATGTATGAATTTTTCTGGATAATTCTGAATTTTCTTCCAATAGCCCACTCACGCTAGAACAAATTGCATCCTCCTTAATGTTGAATTTAACCGTTAAAACTGCAGTTAGAGTCTTTACAGATAGTTGTTTTTTCACTACTCCAGTAATCATTAGGAACCTAGAGAAAATACCCTCTCTATAGCTGTATTAGTGCTGATGCAACTTGGTGCACATTCAATCAATTATTTAAAATGTTTGTAGAGAATACATTCTTGTTTAAAACTCGAAAATACTTCTACCCATCTTCTGTCCACCCTTACTTTTTCATCTATCCATTTCTTCAGTGTTTCTTCATTTAAATACATATTTACTAATAAAAAACTAGGTAAAATACGAGGTGGATTTCACATAAATAATTTTACCTTATTAAATATATATATATTATAATATAAATAATTTTATCTCCTTAAAAGTTACCTACATATTTACTCTTCGGATTTCTTCATATAGAAAATTGACATCACGAATCATTTCTTTCATTACTAGTGTTGAAGAAAAATCTTCCCATTCAATTTTTCCATTCAAAATTTCAGAAAAGTCCACTTGAAACAAGTACCTATGGGTCGCTCCGCCCGTTTGGACGAGCCCAACTTCGGAAGGATGTTTGTTTTTGCTTCTTGACGTCTTTTGTTTGCGCCCTTGGACGATTTTTGGAGTGAATGCATCGGGAATTGTTGAGTCCGGGAGTGAATCGATTTCTCATATTCTCTCTGTTCATTTGATGAGGACAAATGTTTATTTCACACTCATTCTTTGGTTGCTTCTATTAGAAGATGTGTGATTTTTGTATAGTTTATCCGCAACAAGTATTTATTTAGGTAAAATTAACCGATCATTGCTCAATGTATTCATAACAAATTTTATAAAAATTTCTAACTTCTTTTAGAAATTTATCCTTAATTCCAAGATTAGAATCTTCCAAAAAATAAAACCGACTTCAAAAAAATTAAATGAAACAACCAAAATAATAGGAACTCCAAAATAAAATAAAATACACTAAAAGGTATAAAATAATTATCTAATTTAGTTAGAACTAAACGTCAAATTTGTTACATGAAATCACTTTTTGAAATCTGTGCTAAAGAAACTATATAAGGGTAAGCTTACGCGATGTTGTTTTCATTACCCGCCAAACGAACTAGGTATGATCCGTTGAGTGCAATTCATAAAATGTTTATTTTTAGCACCGACTTCAAAAAGTGATTTCATGTTTCGACGTTTAGTTATAACTAAATTAGATAATTATTTTATACCTTTTAGTGCATTTTATTTTATTTTTGAGTTCCTATTATTTTATTTGTTGCATTTAATTTTTTAATATTTTACAATAAAATATTTAATATAATTTCAATTATATGCTCATATGAATTGGAGATTTTCGCTATTTTGTCATTGATCATTTCATCAGAACTTGACCAAATTAATATGGTACCAATCGGAAACTATACTGAACCCAATGCAAAAAAATCATCAAAATCGGTTGACAATTGGCAGAGAAATCGAATATCATAGATACAAAAAAAAATCAGTCTAATTGAGAACCTCCTCCTTTTTTTGAAATGTATGAGAAGGGGAAGTTGAGTATTTAAACGGAAGGTTAAGTATGAAAATGGATAGTTAAGTATTTTAATTTTGAGTTGAGTATGAAAAATCTAATTAAATATGAAATCAACAAGGTAAGTATGTAAACAGCGATTTAATTAGGAAAACGAGGAGTTAACTAAGAAAATTTGGAGTTAAATATTTAAACCGTAGTTAAGTATTTAAAACGTAGTTAAGTATTTAAACCGTAGTTGAGTATTTGAACCGCGGTTAAGAATTTGAGCCATGGTTAATTATTTGAACTGTTGTTAAGTATTTGAACCGCGGTTAAGTATTTAAACCGTGAGTTAAGTATTTAAACTTTGAGTTAAGTATGGAAACAGCTAATTAAATGCAGTGAAATGAACATGTCAGTGGGCGTAAACAGCAGATTTAATTCAGGAAAACGAGGAGTTAACTAACAAAAATTTGGAGTTAAATATTTAAACCGCAGTTAAGCGTATTTAAAACGTAAGCATTTAAACCAGAAGTTGAGTATTCGAACCGCGGTTAAGAATTTTTAGCCATGGTTAATTTATTTGAAACCGTTGTTAAGCATTTGAACCGTGAGTTAAGTATTTAAACTTTGAGCAGAAGGGAAATGAAATGAATACAGCTAATGTGAAATGTGACAAGGTGGTAACATGTCATGTACGTAAACAGCGAGTTAATTAGGAAAACGAAGAGTAAAGCACAAGTTCCGAGATATCGTTTTAAAGAATGTTTTCAGAAGCTTGGGGAATTTTTCCAAACAAATCAACTGGTATAGGTTCCACACAACTTTTACATTAGTTTCTCCTTAAATTGGTATAATTTTATTAATTCTAATTACTTCAATTTGGGTTTACCCTAAGTCGTTTTGAGAAAAGCAGAAAAAAATTATAAATTATTAACCGACGCATCTGGTACCACATTTCATCAAGCAGAATATCGTCTTTGATTTACACTTAAAAATCAACCACTTGCTACCCTTGACGTCTTGACAAGAAAATCTTTTAAATATTGCTCAATTTCTGTTTGTTTAAATCAAATAATTTATTCTCATTATTTGAATTTATTTCTATTTACAGAGCATAAAATAATCTAATCTCTCCACACCCCCATGATGTTTATTTATTTTGTTACTTCGTGTCATTTAATTTTCACATTACGTAACAAGCCCAAAAGTTAATTGATTGCGAAAATGATACAAAAAACATGAATATAGCATTTATATATTCGCTGCGCCAAATGTTTGCATCTGAAATTAAACTAATTTTGCACTCATTGATTATATTAGATTTTTTTACCTGTTAGAATAACACAAATTATAGCAATTTATGACGATTTCTGTTTTACATTTATACATTAAAAAAATAAATACATTCTCATTCCAAATTTATTTTAGTTATTTTTAGTTTTATAAATTCAATCTACGAGTTGAAGAATTGAATTCTGCATTCAAATCCTAACATTCTAAACACATTCAGCATATGAAATTAAATCAAATAGATTATTCCCTGCTTAATCTAAGATATTAAAGAAGTATCAGACTTTCGGTCAAAAATAACATTAATTGTTTATTTCCGAGCTTTGGATCTTTCATTTGATCATCTTCAAGGTTCTATAATATTAATTAATTTTTAAGCCTATTGTTATAGATTTTAGAATAAAGATTGCCAATCCCCAACAACTTAATTTTATTAAATGAGAATCGATCGCTATTTTTGATTTAAAGTCATCATTGATTTAAAATAGCCGGTGGTATCTGATTAATAATAAAGAAATAAACATAATAATATTTCAAATGACTATGTATAAAGTCTAGCATCAACGATCAGTTGTAGTTTATTTATGGATATTATCATGGTGTTTATTCTGACGGGAAAAAACAATAATCCTTCAAAAAGCCTAATTTGTTCGAAACATACAATTTCCAAAACTTTATCAAATTAGATGCAAAGTGAAAAAATGTATTCCCCAACTACTTTGTCTCTATTTTTATAGACTCTAATTCCTTCCCGAAAACGTCTTTCCAAATAGTTATAATTTACAGTTTTTCAAGGCTTAAATCCACAGATAACTTTAATTTCGAGCCAATCGAACTATCTTTTTCTTTCCTTCTTTCCACGATTCAGAAGTTCTCCCTGGATACAAATGGTATCTTCTCATAGTGCAATATCATTAAAATAATTTACTATGTTGTATGTATAACGTATATTTTACTTAGAAGTTTCTTTAAAAAGAAAAACACTCACTAGACCTTGAGTTTTTAAGCGACTTCAAAAAAGGAGGAGGTTCTCAATTCGACTGATTTTTTTTTGTGTCTATGATACCTGATATCTTCGCCAATTGTGAACCGATTTTGATGATTTTTTGTATTGGGTTCAGTCTAGTTTCCGGTTGGACCCATTTTTCATTGGTATTGGACCTTTATTACTATGTTTGTATAGATATAACTTCTTTGTTTATGAACCGATTTCGATGATTCTTTTTATATTGGAAAGAGCGTACCTTAGGGTGGTCCCATATCAATTTAGTCAAGTTCTGATCATATGATCAATGACGAATTAACGTAAATATCCAATTCTTATGAGCAAATAATCGAAATTATAATAAATAAAATCTTTTATAAAAAATCAATCTTAAAACGTTCATTTAAAACCCGCAAACGTTTCTAGAGAATTTCTATATTTATGAATTTAATTTTATTATTATTTTCTGATTCATTTGACCGAGCCTTTCTCTTACGAGATGCATGCAAGGTATTATATTAAATCACTATTTATAACATCACTAAGAAGAGAAAAATAAAAATAATTTTTATAAAAAAAATATAAAACCGACTTCAAAAAAATTGAAGGCAACAAATAAAATGATAAAACTCAAAAATAAAATAAAATACACTAAAAGGTATAAAACAATAATCTAATTTAGTTACAACTAAACGACGCAATATTTACATGAAATCACTTTTTGAAGTCGGTGCTAAACAAACTATATAAGCGAGCGTACCCGCCAATCGTACTAAGTAAAATCCATCGAGTTTGATTCATAAAATGTATATGTTTGGCACTGACTTCAAAAAGTGATTTCATGTAAATATTTCGTCGTTTAGTTGTAACTAAATTAGATTATTATTTTATACCTTTTAGTGTATTTTATTTTATTTTTGAGTTTTATTATTTTATTTGTTGGATTCAATTTTTTTGAAGTCGGTTTTATTTTTTTTATTTTTTATAAAAATTATATCAAAACAATTTTACGAATGGTCTAAAAGTAAATACTGATATTGACATAGTAGACATAGGGAATACGGATCAGACTAATAAAAATTGTTCATGCCCAGCCTGTTAAAACTGGCCTATTTTTTAAATCTTATTTAATTTTCCTATTTTAATGCTTAGCCTCGGGATGTATTAAATTATTTTTTTCTAAATATTATTTCATCAATTTCGCAAAAATTAAATCAATTATTATTACTAGAGTAAGCGAATCTAACTACCAGTATACATACGAGTATCCTACAAAGTTTATATCACATTGTTAGTCGGAAGTGTGTGTTTCAGGTCCTTCGTGCTTTAATTTATATATTAATTCATTTTTAATATTCCTTAGCTCTATTATTATAAATTAGAAAAATAATTAATGAAATTGATTATTTTGCTTGTTTCAGACACGAACCAATATATAATTAATAGGAGGCGGTAAACTTTGTTTGAAATAATTACATTTTATTTTAAAAATAATTATGTTTTCTTTTCGTTAAATTAATTAATAATAATCTAAATAAAGGTAATAAATTACTTTGCTTCTTGTTTGGTTTAAGTAAATCAACATTAGATATAGAGATAGAAGTGTATAAAAAATTGGAAGTGTCGTAACTAGGTGGGTGCAACATATTCACCAGTACATGACACATGATAACTTGTTTACTAAGCTCGGAAACATTCTTCAAATGATTGGACTCGCCTAGCTTCTACGCAGCTTTTAATCTTCTCCGCCGAATATGTTGCCTAAATATAGGCGCACGTGAAATTCTCAAATTAACCCATCTTACTGCTAAGTTAAAACATGAAATTCGAAATATCTTTTGCATATTTTAACAACTACAGTACTTGATGTATATTTTATAATTCTTACTGCGGATCAACTCTATAAGCAAATCTCCTAAATACATAAGTGAGAGATATACCAATTGTAGAGTGAAAAGCGAGGTGAAAAGTATAGTTGAAAATATGAAATAAAATTATTATTTGAAATAATTACATTTTATTTTAAAAAAATTATGTTTTTCATTTTCGTTAAATTAATTAATAATAATCTAAATAAAGACAAGATATAAAAATATATAAAAATGCTTAAGAAAAATATTCTCCCTTCATTTTTGGACTCGATCCAGACAGATCATTATGGCCATCACTACACTGTTTTTATTTATTCATGCATTTGTATGTTTATAAGAATGTGACCAGATCCATCAAGCAGATGAGTACACTTCGAAATCGTTGAGTAGAAATCGAAACAGAAAAAAAGACCAAATAACTAATATTATATGTATAACTACATCATAAATTAATTCCTGTGAATACATTGTAATAGACTGATGAAGAGGGCAAAGCCCTCAAAACTATAGTCTCTTTATAAATAAATAAAATTTATAATTCCAGCAGAAGACACACTCTTTTATTGTTTCTTTCAATAACTACAGGAAGTTTACTAAATTTTCCCAATCCATATTATATGTTGGATTACTAGTTTAGATAAAATTTCGTTTATTTGAAAAATATGAAAGACGAATTAAAAAGAAAGTTTAGGTTTTTGGAATTTTTCCATTATGTGTCCCAACCGCTACCATCATGATGGTGGAATGAAAAGAAGAACCCGAGGAAGAACCTGATAGGTTTTAATGACCTGTTTGTAAAGCACGCAGTCAATGCCAAAACTAACCATTTTCTTAAGTCTATATTCAGAACCTATTTAAGCTATATTATTGAAATTTGGTACACTCTTCAAGATGGATTACATGTGTATAATTTCAGCTCTCGATTGGATTCTGAGCTGCAGGTTGGTCAAAAGACCAAATTGTTATTGTAAATAGCGTACAGCGTTTACGACCAATCCTCGAATAGCACACGCTGTGCGCTATGATATTGCATATAGGAAAAAATATCCAAAGGTCGACGTAAACAGACGCTATGGGATTTTTTATTATTATATAAAAACGGTTACTTTAATGGCCGATGGCAGCAGCCGAGTTAAAAAAATGACAACAAAGTCCCAAAAATGCGATTTTTCTCAAAAAACGTTTGGAATTGAAAAAAAACGTAAACGGCGTTTTTTAAAATCTCCAAATGAGTTTGATTTTTTTAGATCAGTGGACATTAAAAAACTTTAAAAAGGCCTAAAATTGGAAATAGTAGAATAACTTTTTGCGGTCTCTACTTATGACAAACAAATATGTAATGTAAATTAAGGATGCATAATTTAAAATGAGTGGATCATCTGCTTTAAAACACTCGTTTCTTTTTCTAAAGGCGAGCCAAATTATGAAGAAATATTTCATTGTATTATAATATAAAGGAAAGGTCAATATTCCAGGAAGCCATCAAATGCACTATTTCAAATAAAAAGGTCATATACCATAAAAATGTACCTACTCTATAGAATGGTTTCCGAGATAATTCTACTTTCAACTAAATTTGTTTAGGTAAATACCTACCTCTTTATAAGGTTTAAATTAAATGTAGGTCGCTACTTCAATAATGTATTCTACTCAGTGGCGTAGGTAGGGGTGGGGTTGAAGGGTTGAATCTCATACCTGCGATAGTTAAATTTTTCTTCTCGAATATTATTACATACCTAGCTGTGTCTAAATTATGTATATTAGAAAAGCATTTCACTATATAAAGGAGTGAAATGGAAAATATATACCTGAATAAATCAGTTGCTCAGTTAACGAATCCCCCCCTCATAAAAATCTATACTTACGCCACTGAGACTACTCATTGAAATGAGCCTTCTTCTAGATGATGGGGTTGGGGGGAAGGGGTGCCCCACTAATAATGTTACTATAGAATTATGATTAAAGTCGAAAAATTGAAAATATAATATTTTTTTTTTTTTTTTAATTATTTTACTAGTATAACATTTTTCACCTTGAATAAATAAATAAATAATAAATAAATCTTTATTTCTCGACCTGCTTAGAGGCACAAGTCCTCGGTGGCTAGGTCCTCCAAACATCAATACAATCTAGCTACAATACATTAATAAACATCAATACAAATTAATTACAACAATTTAACAAATAATAAACAAGTAAAAAAAAAAAAGAAGAAAAAAAAAAAAAATAGAAATGTATGCTCATTAACAAATAACATGACCATAGATTTCCATCAAAAGACAAAAAGTAATTTAAAAATTCCGCGCAAAAACCCGATACCAGGAGCAAGCGACGCATTAGCCATCCCGGCATTTGCCATAAGCTGTTAAGGAAACCTGGTCAAAACCTTAACAAGGATGGTATGACCTCTCTCTACCTCACCTAATCTCTGCTTGTGAGAACTAAATAAAATTTTGCACAACTCTAGGACATTAGGACTTGACAAAATTTATAATTGATTTAATCATAGGGGGCAGAGGACTATAATCCCAAGTAGTAACAGACAGACTGTTCCACAAATCAATGCCAGATCCTACAAATGAATGTAAACCGATATTTTTCAAGAATCTTGGCTTACGAATCTTTTTTCTATGATCAGCTCTACCTAAATAACTTGGTTCCTGAAATCTATTCGTTATTTCCTCCCAACTCCTAAAACCCTTATAGGCTTTGAAAATCACTTTCAATTTAGCCCATTCCCTTCTCTCCAATAAACTAGACCATCCTAATTCATTAATCATTGAAGTGACACTACTAAACCTATCAAATTTACCAAAAACAAACCTAGCCGCCCTCCTTTGTACCATATCAATTTTTCTCTCTAATCGTTGTGGATGTTTGTCCCAAACCACAGAACAATACTCTAAATTAGGTCTTACATAAGTTAAATAAACTTTTGACTTAACTTCTCTAGATGTACCCTTCAAAATTCTACCAAACATCCCCAATTTCCTATAAGCCTTATTGACTATATAACTAATATGCATGTCCCACTTTAAATTTGCCTGAATATGTATGCCTAAATATTTATAAAATTTAGATTCATTGATAATATTTCCACCAATGTAATAATTTTGAGGACTAATCAGATTTCTAGTACTAAATCTAACCAAATTTGACTTGGAATGGTTTAGTTCCATTGAATTGGATCTACACCATCCTTCAATTTGATCCAGGTCATTCTGTAAAGTAAGGCTATCACAATCATTATCAATTATTCTATATACGACACAATCATCCGCGAAAAGCCTAATAGATGATTGCACGATAGAAGGCAAATCATTTACATATATAAGAAAAAGAAGAGGACCCAGAACACTACCTTGAATCACCCCAGACGTGACATCTACTCTATCAGACAGATCATAACCCACTTTTACAATTTGAGTTCTATCCCTAAGAAAACACCGAATAAATTTAATTAACTTAACAGACAACCCTGACGAGTTTAATTTTTCTAAAATAATTTTATGACTGACTTTATCGAAAGCCTTGGCAAAGTCCAAAAATACTGCATCTACACACTTACTTTTATCCAAAGCTTCCTGTAATTCCTGAATAAAAGAAACTAATTGAGAATTACAGGAATAATTTTTTCTAAAACCATGTTGCCTATGATAGAACCATCCTTGCCCTTCCAAATATGAGCGGATACGATAAAAATATTCATTTGAACCTACGCACTCACTATCGTTGCATGAATATTAATAATCATACAATTGTTCTCTTTTATTTTAACATATTATTTTAACAAAAAAATATTAATCGGATTGCTTGATATTTCTCATGATGTTAAGGCGGTACCGGAGTGCCCCCTCCCACCGGATCTTCAACAAATGGAAGAAGATGAAGATTTGATAACTTCAACATCTGACTCTGCCCAAGATAAGATTAGTGTTTCTACAAATAATAACCCGGCTAATACTAAAACTAAATAGTTCAAGCCTCAATCAGAATAATAGCGTTTCTAGATCCGTTAGTTTTTAAGGAATTTGGTGTTGGTACTTAGTGAAACATTTTTTAAAATTATTAGAAAAAAATAATTGGCAGGTTTCACATTAAGATATTAAAAAAATAAAACGAATTTATTTTTGGAGAATCTTTAATCTCGATTTATATATTTCGGGTGACTAACCCATCTTCAGGAGAAACAAAAGGTAACTGACCTGGATAAGTCGAAATTGAATACAAGTCAATGGTAAAATTTATTTTTAAGATAACAAAAGGGTAAATATTTGAAATTATTGGAGGGAGAAAAGGTAAGAAGTCTACTTTTGTTTAATTTTGAATGGCCTTGTGATAAATGAGGATTTCGAATTTGAATACAACTCAATGGTAAAATTTATTTTTAAGAAAACAAAAGGATAAATATTTAAAATTAGTGGAGGGAGAAGGGTAGGAAATCTATTTTGTTTAATTTTGAATGGTCTTCTGAGAAATGAGAATTTACACACAAAACAAATTTGCAAATATTTAAAGAATGTAGTCAGTTACCTTCTGTTTCTCCTGAAGATGGGTTAGTCACCCGAAATATATATATCGAGATTAAAGATTCTCCAAAAATAAATTCGTTTTATTTTTTTATATCTTAATGTGAAACCTACCAAGTATTTTTATCTAATAATTTCTAGATCCGACTTAACTTTGAGAATAACGACATATTATAATAAAGTACGACTTAGTGGATTTTAAAATAAATATATTTATTATTTTTACATATTTTGGAATTATTTTTACTTTATCCAAAGCGAAGCAGATAAAGTATTGGAATCGGTAACCAAAGTATTTAATTCACTACTTGTTTGCTTTTTTTTATTCTTAGGAATGTCTTTTTTATCTGACTGTATCTATGGATTCAAATACCCATGATAATTCTAGAACGGATACTCGTATAAATTTTTATTTGTTGTCAAAATTTTTGAGGTTCCTTAACCAAAAATTTATTAGATTTTGGGCTTAGTAGTTTCAGTTTAAAAATTCCGAAAATTGAAGTGTACAGAATATTGAGAGAGGAAAATTATATTATCAATTAGACTCTTGAGCGAAGATTCAACGTTAGCTCAAAATAAATTATAAATGGTCGTCGGGCGGCTAGATTATTGAAATTGAATATTTGTATCAATTTGACACATGATAACTTTTTTTGCAAAGCCCGGAATTATTCTCGAAATGCTCGGACTCGCCTAGCTTGTACGCAGCTTTTAATCTTCTCCGCCGAATATGTTGCCTAAATATAGGCGCACCTGAAATTCTCAAATTAACCACTCTTACTTACTGCTAAGTTAAAACATGAAATTCGAAGATCTTTTGCATATTTTAACTACTAAAGTACTTGATCTATATTTTATAATTCTTACTGCGGAACAATTCTATAAGCAAATCTCCTAAATACTCAAGTGACAGATATACCAATTTTAGGTGAAAAGTATAGTTGAAAATATGAAATAATATCATTCAATTTCAAAATAGATGTGGCTAGCCTGGTTTGACTAGCTGATGGCCTTAAAGAGCAAAGATAATTAAAAGTTAAGTTTGTCAGAAGAATTAAAGATTGTAAAGAGTAAAAGCTGAAAGAAAAATACAAGCCGGTGTCAATTATTAGAGGATTAAGGTTGATGGATCTACCAAAATTTTCTTTTACCAGCCGGATCTAAAGAAAAACAATAGCACTATGCCTAGGACTGACTGGTTTTAGGAGTAGGGAATCATAACTTCCGATCCAATATTCAGAAAATAGTCGGATAGTTGAAACAATTGAGCTCAAATTTGGCACAGATATAATATATTAATTAAATGCATCTCTGTGCTAAAAGTTTGAGCTTTCTGAAACAATACGCTGACGAGAAATCTTCGGGAGTTTTGAATACGCTTTCACATTTTATTCCATTTAATTTATTGCTTCTTAAACTATGGGTCGCGTAACTAAATTGTGGGGTCGCCAAACATCGGGAAACAATGAGAATGAAACAATGATCAAAAAAAAAAAATTATAATGCCCAGCGGCCAAAAATTAAAGTTTAGTAAATTCGTGGTATTTCTATCATTTATTTTCCAATAATTTGTAAATTTACCATTTTGTATTAGATAATTTTATTTAAGTGAATCGACGTTCTCAGATTTACCGATTATAAAATCAAAACCCTGATCAAATTTTGAAAATTTTGAAGTTGATGAACTCCTGTATGATTCTTTATTTAATAAGAAACAACAGCAGATACATTTAATTATTATATAGATTTAATAATTGTAATTATGTAGCTTTAATAAATAGTAAAATCATTAATATATAATAGGTATATGTTTATAAAGATTTGCTTCATTATAAATTTAGTTTTGATTTGCTAGTAAAAATGATGGTATATAATATATATATATAAACTTACCTATAATATGCGGTCTCAAAAAAATTTTCGGTCAAAATTGGGTCGCGAATGAAAAAAGTTTAAGAAACGCTGATTTAATTAATACGAACTTGTGTTCTAAAATTTTAGTACTCCTTCAACTTTTTCCAATTTTCTTTATTTTTTAAACAAATAAGTTTTTAAGATATAGAGCCCATAATTTAATTAGTTCCTCCTTTTGAAAATACACAACTCTGGCACTAGAATGAACTTTCTACATTTTTGAATTCTCGCTCATAAATTTTATCTAGGGCAAGGGTGTCCAACCTTTTGCCTTACACGGGCCATATTTGAAGAAAAATCAAATGTTTTGGGCCGCGGGTAAAATATTATAATTATATTGATATTTGTTATTAAAAAAAGATGGTTAATAATGCAAAAATAATAATGTTATTATTTTTTTAGCTCATAGTGAGCTTCTAATTTTCCATCATCATCGAGTATACAGTCCTAAGACTGGTTTGATGCAACAATCCGTCTCCACTCGACTCTGTCTCCCGCCAGCTGTTTGACCTCTCTAAATGTCTGGCATCCCATATCCCCAATTATTTGGTTGAAATATTCTAATCTGGGTCTTCCCCTTCCCCTTTTCTTTCCCACCTCCCCCTCCAAGATATCCCTAAGCAGTCCCCATGTCTCAGTGTGTGCCCCATCATCTGACCTCTTCTCTTCCTCAGACTCCTCCACAAGGTTCTTTTTCTCCGATTCTTCTAAGAACTTCTTCATTTGTAATTTCATCCATCCAATTGATATTCATCATTCTTCTGTAGCACCACATTTCGAAAGCCTCCAATCTCTTTCTCTCCGCTTTTCCAATTGTCCAGGTTTCACACCCGTACATGGCTATGCTCCATACATATGTCTTCAATAGCAACTTCCTGTTTTCTAAGCTGATTGAGGAGGAGCATAGTAGTTTTTGTTTTGAATTAAATCTAATTTTACTTTTCGTAAATTTTATACTAGAAAATAGCTTCTCGTATATGTAAATACATACCTACATACTTACAAATAGTGATATCATGTATTATTATTTGTTTATATTTTTTCTTGGCTAGATAATTAATATAAAATTAATATAATATTCTTTCAGATCGCTATCTAATTGTTGTTCTAGAACATTCAATCAGAAAGCTTACAAGTAGAAAATTTATTTCTAATGAAAATGGAGTCGAAAATAGACCAAAATGATGATTATTTTTTTGGAAATCTTGATATCTAGTTCCAGATTCAAAAGTTAAAATTAGCACTTTTATTTTTCGAAAACATCACAATACATTTTCAGATTTCTTATTTTAGAGAAAAAAAAATTATCAGGCCTAATTGTTGTGAGTTTTTCAGTATCTTCATATAAATCTCAATATTTTAAGGAATTTTATGACTTTATATATTGCCACGGGTTGGACAGCCCTGGTTTAAATCGAATGGGATTAAAGAAGGATATGAGGAATGATAATTTATTTTTTAAAAGGATCACGGAAATAATAATCCCTGGATATCCATTATCTATTGACACGTAAGAACGTGTAAAGATCTAAAAGTCAAGTCCTGACAATAATTAGTAGAGATTGTGGTGTTGGTGCAAGGTGAAACATCTTTAATAAAGATAAGAGAAAGTAAAAAGAGAAATATATATATTGAAAAAATTTTTTACATCTTTTATTTTTCTTAATTTTAATGTGAAACAAGTGACCAAGAATCCTTAACTCATAGCTGGCTCTCTCATCCACCCGCTCTGAATCTGAATTTAGTTGTTCTGAAGATGAAAGTGTGAAAGTTTGTGTAATGAACTTTATCTTTGTAGAGAGGCGGCCCGCTCCTCGCAGGCCCAATAAACAAAAAAAAAAATATATGTAGAAAATAAATGAATATTACATATAATATTTATTTACTCTTATCTTTAAGTCCTGACAAGTTTTAGTCCAGGATAGAAATTATCAATTAATTGTGATTGTTCTAGAAAATCCCAATTCCTTGTCTCCTTGTACTCGTAGAATGATAACTATAGATTCTTGGTTAGTGTCGTACCATATAAATTACTGAAATAATAAATATTTTAGAAAATGAAAATATGAGAAAAAGAAGATTTTTAAAAATTCGAAACTTCATTAATTTTGTATCTTATAATGAATGTTGAGCTTATAATTTTGCTATTAGTGAATTTTATTCTTGAAAAAAGCTTCATGTATTGTACAAATGTACATTCGTATTTCGAAAAATGGAATAAATAAATCTCAATGTTTTAAGAAAGTTTATGATTTTATGTTGGGCCACACTCATTGAAGTGCTGGGCCGCATGCGGCCCGCGGGCCACGGGTTGGACAGACCTGATCTAGGGTATCGGAATCCAAATAGACCCAGATAGAATACATATAGAAAAAATAATTGTTTAAATTGATTTTCTTCCATGTTGCACATATTTCGAAACCCGACTAAGTGAAAAAAAGAGGAAATTGCGAGAAAATTTAATACTGCCAGCCTCCCGATAACCGAATTCAATTTTTTGTGAAAAATCACTGTAATCCCAGAAAGGTAATTTGGGTATTTGGAAACGAGAGAGTTGAATTGACATCTCCTCTATTCTAATTATCGCCGGAGCTCTAGATAGTGACTAAATGGCATTAGTTACTTTTGATTATCCATTCTGATTGGTTTTCTCCTATTAATCATGCAATAGAGGAAATTTGAACCAATTCATGTAATTACCTATCTCTGAAATTTATAATAAAAATGGCTTCAAGAAAAATTATTTCAAATGAAAAAATAAATTACCACCCAACCTCTTTCAAATAAATTAAATGAAGAGAAAAAAATTATCAGTGTCAATAAATCATATCAAACAAACATAAATCTTTGATAGCATTCATTAATTATAAATTATTAAAAAAGAAAACAAATATTCAACTAATGATTTTTTTATAGTCAATAAATTTATTGACAATTTAAATGAAAGGATATATCTAATTAGTTGAAATTTAGCACACGTGTTTATATTAATCAGTAACGCAACTCCAGTCCTCCTGGCCTTCTCCATATACTTTTGGAATGGCGTTGTGTGTTTTTTTTAAATAAATAATATTACATATTTAAAATAAGTTGCGTTCTAAGTTTTCTTGTAAGAATTTAATTTTATTAATAAAGAATTCAGTAATTTATTTTTTTTACTATATTTACCATGTGCTATTTTTTTATCTTGGGCCTTTTTTAGGGGCTTCCCATAATAGCTGAGGCACTAGCCTAATTCCGGAACTGTTAATAATCTCCACCTCTGTGCTAAGTTTGAACATTCTACCTTGAACCATTCTCTAATGAAAAATTACTATTTGCTGACAGCAGCTGTTTTGAAAAATATTTTACTTTTTTCTCCAATTTTATTTTATTTTGCTCCAATTCAGCTGAATATTGAATGATACGGTTAATATTATAATAAAATCGGAGGAAAAAGTAATACAAATTTCAAGACTCGTAACCAGTGGCGGATTTTCGCACAGACGCACGAGGCGCGCGCCTCTTAAATCGAGGGGTCTCAAATCTCAGGCACCCCCCCCCAAAAAAAAAAAAGATTTAAACATTAGTTAATATAATGTACAAATATTTTAATATTTTTTTAATGTATTCGCAACATTTATTAGTGAAAAATAATTTTTCATAAATATTTATATTTTTTCGAATACATTAAAAAATATTATTTGTTCATAATATTCATCCCATTTTCAAACCTACTAATTCATTAATAAATAAATGTATAAAAGAATTGTGCAATCAAGATGAGTGAAAGCCCAAACCAATTCGTTCTTATTTTTCGTTGATATCGAGAGAATGTACTAATTGTATGAATTTTTTCGGAATTTTAAGTTGATTGAAATTGGACTGGTAGAAAATACTCTTAAAATGGTCTTTTTGAGCTTCTCTCTAGCAAATATTTTAGAGAAGATACTGCTCTAGTAAAAACGAGAATGTATACTTGCTGTAATGGCACCGAAAATATTTAATAGGGGCCTAAAATTCGAAGTAAAATTTCAATAAAATTAATAAATCAATAAAATAAATGGAAATATTATTTTTTATATTATTTGAACTGGAAATTCTAAAGCTAGAGAGCCCAAAATTTATTCATTTCACATTAAAAATATAAATATTTTGACATAAGAATAAAGTTTATATGACTTTCCATTTTTGAGTTATGGTGGGAATAGGAATCCAGACACACAGTTAGACTAGAAAAAGTCATGGTTGAAAATGATTTTTCTTTGATTAACAGAGATTTTGATGAGCTTATAAATTATATTAATATGAATTTAATATTAGAGCCGCCCGGTAGGTGGATAATCAATAATATTTTATGTATGTAATTTAAAAAAAATTAAAACATATTTTTAAGTCTTCCTAATCTCTTTAAATGTTTGAAAAGACTAATGGAATAACCTTTGACATCAAAAAAGCCGCACAAATTATAGTATAAGTGTTATATCGAATGACAGTTTTTCCTTTTAAACGAGGGTCCTTGTAAAACACTTTGCTATAGACACACAATGGCTTCATTTATCCATTTAAATAATTATACTCATTCATCCATTTAAATAATTATACTCATTCATAATCTGAAACCTATTTTGATAATATTCTATATATCTTATTTTTCTTACTCATTTAAAAATTTAAAATTTCTTAAAGTGCTTGGCAAGTTAACAATATAACTTGTAAAAACTCTGAAAGAATCAATTTATTTCGATTATATAAAGAAAATCGTAGCAAATGGATTTTTCCAAAGTCGTCAATAAATATAAATTGTCTATAATTATCATTTAAATATATCTACTGATTTTATTCGTTACGGTTAAGCTTGCCGGGCGGCCTGAGTGTTGAATTCACTCAAAGATGTTCTATTTTGTTTTTAATTTATTTTTATTAACCAACAAATAATAATAGCAAATAATGTAGATAACAGATAATTCTGTTTAACTAAATGACAAATTCTAATACCAAACAAACACAAACACTGTTAAAGGAGACAAGAAGGTGCTGTTTTTAAGCATCCTTCGATGGTACTTTATAATACTATATATATTAATCTAGATTAATTTGCCGCAACGCTGACGTAATGCTGCCGAGAGAGAGCGCAATCGGTATATTTCCGGCAAATTTGAAATATAATCGTAATTGGGACTCAAATTTCGATATGAAAGACTCCAATTGATTTTAAATTAAGAAACATTAAATATATTGATAATTATTATCCCCCCCATTCACCACTCAAAAATTAAATATTCAATTCGCTTTTCTTTGCGCACAGAAAAAGAAATCAATCACATCTTATTTGATTTATATATTATTTGTTTATTTTTTAATAATTTGCCACTTTTTTATAATTTTTTAAAAAATCTAAATTTTGTTATTCTTATTTTTTGATTTTTACAAAATTAAACGACTTAAGACACGCATGCCCATATGAGTTTCTCATTGCAATACTGGAGCAGCCTGTCATACAAACAACACCTGATCTCTTTTAAATATTTGGAGCCTTATATCGATTATCGATCCCAAATTTAAAAAAATGATATAATATAATTCTCCTCCTCACACGATACCACTTATTTAAATAAATCTATTTCCACACAAAAAATATCACAATGCTGTAGATTATAGTAAAAAAAATATTTCCAGATTCATATCTAGAGCCTCATTTCTGTAGCTGTGTCATGACGAAAATGAGGCGAAACTTTTAAGAGACTAGGTATTTTCGGGAGTTTACAGGTATACATTTGGAGTGTGGTTTTTCAAGAGGAATAAAATTTTTGGACCGAGACGCCGCCCGCCAGGCCGCCAGTCCGGAGAGCCGAGCTTCGAGGGCGTGTAAGAATGAAAAGATTCTTCTGATATCATTGCATTTGTTCGAATCGACTCTTAACTATCCTTTACTTAGCGTCTTAGGTTTACCGTAATTTTGTTAAATTTACCTCGAACAATTTTTTAAGTTTACCACATTTATCTTGTCATGGAAATTCGATGTTACAAGAAAAGATTATAAAGTTTAAACAATATACATATCTCGCAATCAATCACGTACCAAAGGTCGAAAATTATTTTTTCTTTATTATGGGACGCAATACAACGATACAACGTTGAAATAAAATTATTAATTTAATTAAATTAGAGAACAAAAAATTATTTTTACTATAAATAAAAGGAGAGTGGGTAACAGGATATAAGATCATCGGTCTTGTAAAAAAGCATCGCACCGGACATGCGAAAATACCGAGTTCGAACCTCGGCTGATCCTTTCGTCTATAATAAAAAAAAACTTTTCTTTGTTCTCTGATTTAATTGCAGCTATGCAGTTTGTTTAAATACAGTTAGAAACAAAAAAGCAGGATCCCAGATGAGATCAAGGACACTAATAATCTAAATTTTTCACAAATGAAAATGCAAATAAATAGATTTTTCTCAAATTAAGTAACTTTTAATTATTTTCATATAGCAGGCCTAACGAAAATGGAATGAAAAAATATTTTTAAAATATATTTATTTTATAATATCTAATTGCATTTTTAAAATCCCAGTTCTCAAAAGATCACCATAATCAAATGACTTTTTTTGTTATACCTAGGATTTACAAGAGTTGGGGAACTTTTTTTTAAATTAAAGAGCAAATTCATTTTCGTAAATAGGAGAAAGCAGCACCGATCCTTCGAACCTACCTACTTTTGAAGTAAATCATACTAGTTGAATAAAAGATTTCACTGTCGATGGTAACAGAATTGTTTTTATTTTAGGTTAAAAATAAAATGAGAGAGTCTTCTGTTTTTTAAATAAAATAATTTTTAATTATTTCTAGAGACTATAGTTTCAGAAGGCATTGCCTTCATCATCAGTCTATCACAAATATTTCAAATTAGTTACAAATTAAGATTTATACATACATGGTATAAAGTGAAACAAAGAGGTTGTACTCTGCTTGATGCAAATAAACATACACATATATATGTATAGTTATTTGCATCAAGTAGAAGGACAACCTCTTTGTTTTTCTTTATGAATAAACAACTCTGCTACTCTCGGCAAAATAAAAACTTTTCAAATTAATATATAAATATGATAAAAAATGAATTTAGCAGAGTGGGGTACTTTTCATGAATTAGGGGGAGATGCGCCATGAATCTAGGAGGGGGGCACCCCTGAAAAATAGCTGAATATTAAGCCCTAGCCTATTTTAGAAAACAGGAAGTTGCTATTGAAGACATATGTATGGAGCATAGCCTTGTACGGGTGTGAAACCTGGACAATTAGAAAAGCGGAGAGAAAGAGATTAGAGGCTTTCGAAATGTGATGCTAAGCAGAAGAATGATGAATATCAAATGGATGGATAAAATTACAAATGAAGAAGTTCTTGGAAGAATCGGAGAAAGAAGAACATTGTGGAAGAGTCTGAAGAAGAGAAGAGGTCAGATGATGGGACACACGCTGAGACATGGGGGACTGCTTAGGGATATCTTGGGAGGGGAGAGAAAAGGGAAGGGGAAGACCCAGATTAGAATATTTCAACCAAATAATTAGGGATATGGGATGCCAGACATTTAGAGAGGTCAAACAGCTGGCGGGGGACAGAGTCGAGTGGAGACGGATTGTTGCATCAAACCAGTCTTAGGACTGTATACTCAATGATGATGAGCCTAGTTGTACGCAATTTGATTTTGATTTAAATAAATATTAGATATCTGAATGCTTAAATGTGTTTTAATTTGTGTTATGTATGGAAAAGTTGTAAAGCAAAACTGCAAACGACAAACATGTTGACGTAAACATCGCCATACAACTGTATTTTTCCAAATTTCAATGGGATTATTTTTGAATTAAATAAGGATATGAATTAACTTCTCCTAACTAAATGAGTTCCATCTGCAATTCAATGAGAGGCAAAGAGTTAACAAATATCACAATTTTGGCTAAAATATTGATCAATGTGGAGGGTTTTTGAGAGTGTAAATTAACTTTTCGAGCTTAGGACTTTCTTTTTCTTAACTGTGACAATATTTTTTAAAAATTTATAAATTTTAACAGTAGAAAATTAGAGCTATAGTATAAAAATGTTAAGCTAGCAAAGAAGATCTTAAAAAATGACACATGCAGCCTCAGGGTAGCAAATTCCCCACTGCTGCTATATACTGTTGATATTTTTATAGTCTTCTCAATCCCAGTCATGCATCTATTGATTGGGAAGAGCTTAACGGAAATATTGAGATTTGTGGATCTTTTTTTCACTAAAAACGCAACAGTTATTCTCCTTAACAGTTTATGGCACTGCCAATATAGGCAGAAGTGGGTAAATAAATATATCAGAAATTAAAAAAGATATGGAGTTTATTCTTTATTATTCTAAAGTAGTCGAAATTCCAGCGAAATCAAAATTGAAGTTATTTCATTTCAAAAATTTAATAATTAAAATTTTTTTATAACCTTGATAATAATTGGGTTGGTGCATAATTATTACGGATTTTGTTGCGACTTTTTTTTCTTTACAAATTGGCGTTTTGTTTCATAAAAATAATCTTCTCTTTTCAGTTAATGGAAATATATATCGAAAATCATATCAATACTTATTCCCTATATTGCTATTCTCTACCACTTCGAGAAAGGTTAGAATGCAGCACAGTCATTTCGCGATCTCAACGAACTTTTTGGCGAAGGAACAATCAGCAAAAGCCAAGTTGAAAAATGGCACAAACCACAAAGGCCTTTCGGTATTCCTTTGGGTGAAACACCTACCTACTTTCTTTTAACTTTTCTGAAGAGAACCCACGATTCATCTAGGTGTAACGAAATTCTTCAGGAATCGAGTTTGCTTGTTTCTCTGCAGCGAATCGGTGAAAAGTCGGACACGTTCGGTTTTGTTGTTGTCGGAGGAGTTCGTGGAAGACTTATCCAGCCAATTTCCATATTTTTCGGTGGTTTTTGAGACGACGAACGATAGTCGAATGGTCCACATTGATGTCTTCGGCCAATATTCTGGTCGTCAATATTTCGTCCTCTTCCACGGCTGCCAAAAGTGTCTGGTCGTCGAAATTTGATGACCTCTTTCTTCTTCATCTACGAGTTTCTTGTATCGTCTCGATTTGAACTTCTTGAACCATAGGTATTTCAACTTAGATTTTGGTGATTCCTCCTTCGCCAAAAAGTTAAGATCGCTGTGCTGATGCATTTCAACTTTTATCGAAGTGGTAGAGCTTAATATGGCGAATATGGACAAGATTTTCGATATGCATTTTCCTTAACAGTAAAGAGAAGATTATTTTTATGAAGCAAATTAAACAAAACGACAATTTTTAAAGAAAAAAGTCCCGACAAATAATTATGCACCAACCCAATAATAGGAAAATCACTTATTGCATTACAAATAGGCAAAGAAAGAGCTTACTAATATAAATATAATAGTGGAACTTATAACTATATCTACTTATGTCATGTTAATTCACAGATAATGAAATAATTTTAGATTGAGAAATATTTTTTTTCAAGATGTATATATGAGATCTAAAGAATGTCTCTGATTGTTTTGAAAATAAAAAGCGTTGCAAAGCCTCTCTCCATTGCTTATTTCGACGCCTTCAGACTCCATTGTTCCCGGTCATTAAGCATTCTATACAACATTCCAAAACAATAACAAAAAGGATATAAACGAGGAAGAATTCAAGTATTAATTTTATACCATCACGCATATATTTAAATCTTTTTGACTAGATTTTTTTTTAATTCATTTTAGAAAGTTTTTTTGATATTGAATAATGAAAGGAAAATAGAAAAATGTACCTACTATTTAAAATGCGTTTAGTTTTTTGATAATTAATATTTTTTCCCCCTAAAATTTCTCAACCAAGTTGATAAGGATCCTCCTTTGTATCAACTACCATTAGATGATTTGGCTAAAAAATTAATTTTTTTTCGAGATATTCAAACGATAATATATTCTTTTAACTCAGTAAAAAATGTACTATTTAAAATAGGTATAGTTTTTTGAAAATTAATATTTTTTTCTCCTAGAAATTCTCAATTAAGTTGATAAGGGTCTTCCTTTTGTATCAATTAACCTTAGATGATTTGGTTAAAAAAGTAATTTTTTTTCGAGATATTCAAACGAAAATTTACTCTTTTAACTCAGTATAAAATATACTATTAAAAATGCGTTTAGTTTTTTGAAAATTAATATTTTTTCCCCAAAAAATTCTTAACAAGTTGATAATAGTCCCCCCTTTGTAATATCTACCCTTCGAGGAGAGGCTTCAAAAAGTAATTTTTTCGAGATATTCATACCAAAATATACTCTTTTAACTCTGTATAAAATATACCTATAAATTTTTAAATTTATTTAATAGGTTCTGCCAAAATGTTACGTATATCGTAAAAAGTAATATTTTAGTAAATTGAAAATACGTAAAATGTATTGCAAAAAAATTAAAGAAATTGTTGAGAGTTCATCCCAAATTCTTATTCTTTTATTTATTTGATTTTTTTTTATTTTGAAAATTTATCTATCGATTTTCAGTTCTAATTAGTTTGATAAAAATCGTAACTTATATTTTCTTTTGCGAGATTCAGTTATTCTATCTAATGTTTTCTTTATCTTTTTTATAAAATAAAATAAAAAGTAGTATTTAATTGATAAATTATTTTTATAACTTCAAATCAATTATCGTAACATCAAATATCAATTTTAAAAACAATAACCAATTTTTTTCGGTATTAGTTTAAAATGTTATTTTTGCAATATCCCAAGTTTTTCCTAAATCAATTTTCAAATATTTTTCATATACATTTTCATGAATTGCGTGAATGAACAGTATGAACGAGAGTGTGTTTTTATTCTTTTATCAATTTTACTTATAGATACATTTTGTAACTGATTGTAAAAAAATGAAAATAAATAAAAAAAAAATTGAATATACTTTATGAATCTGTAAAAGAAAATATAGGTTACCATTTGGAAAAAAAGTTCACTTTTTAACTTTTTTAAGAAGTTGGTAAAAGCTGTTATTATTACAATGTTTATATAGTAGAGTTTATGCTGAAAAAACTGTTCACATTTTTTTCCTAGGTTGAGTAGTTTTTCGGAAAACCAGCGCTGACAATAGTAAGTTTTCACCCTAAATATTTCAATAGATAGAAGTGGAAATGTATATTCGAAAGATAGAGTTCTATACTATAGAGTAGAGCTAAGCTATTAAACGTGATGTGTTGACTGAGCATAAAATTCGTAACTTATTTTAGCAGACGAGAGAGCACTTGAATCTAGGTCAATAGCGGAGCTGATTGGCTGCCTATCGACAGGAGCAGACATGTTTTCCATTAATTCTGAATAAAACCTAAAGTTGAACCTCTCTAATTTGAAAGAAACAAAAATGGCAAAAATACACAATGGTTATATTAGTCTTTTATTTATTAATCTGATAGATTAATAACAAATAAGTAATCTATTAAATTTATTTAAAAAATTAACCCTGGATTCAGATTTTTTGCAAAATTAACTAAGCCCACAATTTCTTGCAAATTTGAGTTTTTTATGACCTCGGGAAGCCTATTTAGTCAGTGCACAGGTGATACTTTTGCATTAATATCCTCGGTGATCTTACAAAACCTCATATGTCTTAAATTCATTGTTTTCCAGAAAACAAGAAAAACCATTTTAAACAACAACACATACAAATACAATGTAATATTTTTTATTTGTGTGTGTGGCGCGAAATTAAACTGGAATAGAATAATGAGATTTCAATAGACAGATGCCCCGTGAAAAGTTGGTCGGTATAACGTATAATACGTATTTGACCAAAAATCGGACTTAAGAGGTTTTGTAAGATCAGCGACAATATGTATGTTTATGTGTGTGTGCCTAGACTGCCTAGAGTGTAAATTAGTATGTATTAAGGCCCTGAATTTATTTATATAAATTTAAAACTAAAAAGTACAAAATATAACAATAATAACAAAAAAAATTTTGGTTTTCTGAAATTATTCAGTTGTGAAAATTGACTAAAAAGAGGAAAATATATTTTTTTTTTCAATAGAAAATTTTCTTTAAAATTTTGACATAAAAACAAAATAAGTTCAAAAAATTTCATAAGTTTAAATTTCTCAACCAAGAAATACTAGTGATGAAATTTTTCAAATTTTTTGAGTTTAATTGTTTTGTTTGTTTTATGTTTACTTTAAATTTTGTGAAAATTCTCTATAGAAAAAACAATATTTTCTTCTTTTTAGTCCATTTTCACAATTTCGAAAAACTAAAAAAAAATTGTTATTTTTATTTCGACTTCAATGTGTGCATTTTTATTAGTTATCTTATCTTATTATGAATATTAAATTTGATATTTTGAAAAGACAAATAAATGTTGGATAAAAACCATAAAACTCACAAAATTTGAATCAATTTTTGAACTTATTATATAAATATGTATAAGTGTATTACTGTAGCTTGATAGCAAAAAGCTTTCATGTTCATGACAATGAAAATTGCATACTCTCATATTTATAATATAGGAAAATATTTTATTATCTTTTTAATTTTCCAAGCCGACTCGATTAAAAGAGATAAATTAAATGTCGTGGAGTTTAAGAGAGTTAACATTAAAACGTTGGATTAAAAAGGTCCTTTCCGAATTGAGCTATTGACACTATGAGTGAAGGTACTCACATTAGCAGTCGTTCCGATTTATAATTTAGGGCTCTCATTGGTCATCTGTCGTCATAGTTTATAAGGTTTTTTTTTATAAAAACTTTTTACCTACCCAGGTGCTCATTTGTGAGAAATTAAAAAAAAAATGAGTATCAGATTAGAATAATAAAAAATTATACCTATAAATTAAATTATCTACCCTCATCACTTTCTCATTCAAGATTTCATACTTATTAGCAGAATTGTAGTAAATTAAAAATCTGTAAAAATATCAAACTTTGCTAAGAAAATAATATTTCCACCTTCGTTTCGTTGGGTAATGGTAATAAAATTGAAAAATGAAAAATTTCCATAAATTGTATAGGTATTGATCATAGAGTAATATAGAGTGGAAGGCTCCAAAAGGAGCCAATGTATTTTAGCGTATACGAGTTACTGAGCTCTCTGGCGAGACCACGGCGAATCCATTGGGCTATCAAATGGCGGAAACCGCTCACTTCAGGGCAAATTTTGGTGACATTATCAAGAGTTAAAAATACGCTTATATATAACATAAATGTAAATATATCTTTTATCTATGATAAAGGCTTTGAATGTTCTATGATCTTTGGATAGCTCTTAAGAACCTAGAGTTTTCGCCATTCAGTCGCTAGAGAGCGGTTTTTTCGATATTTAGTAGCCTTCCACTCTATATTACTTTATGAGTATTGATAAATAATTGACTCGTGACTAGGCGGGCGCAGCGCTTGGGTCAGAAACCGAGCGACTAAGCTCAGACTTGAGCAAGAGGAAGAGGTAAGCGAAAATCCTAGCCTGGCCAGCCCTACGCGGGTGGCGCTTTCCATGTTACATTATTATTATCATTATTTTCATCAATCAATTTGAACTAATTTCCCAAGTAAATTTCCTATCGGTAAGTTAGCTAGCAGGTTAATGTACAATCATTAACTAAATTTATTAAATTACTGAAGATTTCATACGTCTAAAGCTTCTATAAAAATATGTCTCGAAATATTTCTTATATTTGTACTGTAAAAATCATTGATTATAAAGTGTTGTTATCTTCCTTTATGTTTTTTCAAGTTCTGTTAATAATCATTTATTATATTTATTTGTGTACCAAAAAATGAACCTAGATCGTATTGAGGCACGTGTTGTTTTTAATTATTTACCTCGCGTTTTTTCATTAAAAGGAAGCTTTTTTGGGGGGCGTCGGAAAAATTGTAATTTGTAACAGCCAGTCTAATATTATTTATAAATATAATTTTAAGTTGAGAAGGGGAAAACTAGTTTCCAAACGTAATTACCTTAAATGAGTTAATAAAATATAAAATACCTTATAAGATACGAAATCGTCCTCTCTATGGATATTAATCAAGAATTTACCTGAAAAATAAAAAAGGAAAAAACAATTAGTAAAAAGCCAGCATAGTGAGATATAATTTTAATTTTAAGTAAAAATTATCGTAAAAAAGGATAACTTTTTCACGACTCTTTAAAAATTTTGGTGTTTTATCAATTTTTTTTTTGTAAAGGTTTTGAATTAGAAAACTGAAACTTAACACAAAGCTATATCTTATTAATAAAACGTTTGTGCCAAATTTCACTTCATTATCTACAACTTTTCAAGAAAACTTTCAATGGGGTTAGGAGGGTTGGTGGTTGGAGGGGTATGGAAATTGGCTCTTAAAGGGTACTTTTAAGGGGAATATTGCTGAGTGTGAGAATACTAACCTTTTCAGACGTGGTGGGGGTGTGTAACTCAGTGTATCTCGTTGTACTATTTTGATAAACTACTGAATTTACTCTTATGTTTCAAATTTTACGTTACTGAAGTTAATCTCATGCAATGAATTTACAAAAAAAAAATAATAAAAAAAAATAATTTTAAATAGGCAAAAATAAAAATAATTGAATGAATTCTAGCTGCAAAGGAGAATGGGGAAATTTTCTTAACAGTAAATGATAATCAAAAATATGGTTTACAGTATATGATTTATTAAGGTCCTTTGTGAATTTAACAGTCAGAAAGAATTGAAGAATTTGATGGCTTTAGTGGGCGAACGGAGATTGTTCAAAGAAATTATGATTAATTTACTTTTGCTCTGGAAGTGCGCTGACCGGTTCAAATGATTCAAACAGCGATAGCTGTGCCGTGGCCTCTCGCTCAGGTTCCGTAGACTGCCACGTCGAAGAGTACGTAATGTTCCAGGAGTCTCGCCTTTTTGTAAGCTTCCGTGGTGTCTTCACGAGTGCCGGACAGATATTCTTGCCCGTGATGTTCAATTAGCTATCGTGCTAATGATATAAGTGCCGATCAATGGGCTAGCAAGTGGATGAATGCAAATGCCCGCAAAAGGGCTTCAGGAAGAAGAAATACGCCCGTGATATTGAAATGATGTAGGCGCCGTGAATATTTGAAAATAGCGATGTAAATGAGGTGTATAGATGCAGAGCGATAATTTCAATGATAAGAGCGTGATAGTATAATAGAGAAGAGTAATATAATGATAGAGAGAATAATAGAGAATAAGAAGTCTATTTCTTCGTGTTGGTCCTTTTATGCATTTCCAATCGTGTCTCCTCGGCTGGAGTTCGGTGTAGGCCATTTTTTCCTACGATTCTCCGTTTTTTACCCCTTCTAAGGTATATCGCCAATCATAGCGCTCTATTCTCGTATATGGGGGTGTTTGAACCCCGCCTTGTCTCACCCTCCTGACTGTATTCAGAACTGGGCATTAAAGCTCATATACCACGAATGACTTTAGATAATCCCGGCTTTGGCCGACTTCTCTTTAAATATGAAAAATAAACTAATTTTTACGAATTTTATTCTATATTTGGCTTGTCTGGTTAATTTCTTTCCTATTTTTAAAATATTAAATTAATAAAATATGAAAAAGTTAAGATTTAAGATTTATTAACTCTACTATGCATAAAGAAAACATACTTCTAAATTTGATTCTTTGTTCAACAATGTGCTAAAATGGGCTGTTACCCTTTTAAACTCTTTAAAAAACAATTTGATTTTCTTCCTGAAATTTTTCATTATGAGGTTATGAAGCTAGAAAGACCAAAATATATTAGCTGATTTTTTTGAAAATACAAACATTTTTTCATGAAACTCAACTTTCTACAATCCACCGATCAGCTGTTTCTAGATGCTAAGAAGTTCAAAAATCACCTAAAATCGTTAAACCTTTTTCTACTTGAAGAGATATTTACTAAAATCTCTCACACTCTTTGATAAAAAATATTTTTATTACATTAAATTTGGCCCTATGCAAAATAAAAATAATAAAATAAAATAATTCGATTAAAATTTTAAAACACTTTTAGATTTGTGAGTAAATTAGTACATATTATAACTTTTAAATTCTATGTTTTTATCCTATTCAGTTTACGAGCTACAATGCTTTGACAATAAGATAGATATACGAACCAACATACATTGTAGTGACATGAATAGAACCCCGTTTTACTTTTTAAACGGAACTCTTAACATTATTCCTATGCTTGACGAGCATACAAAGTAATTATCAATTGTGAATTTACACATTTAATACAATTAGAAATTGAACGAAAATGAATTGAATTTCTGGTTTTTAAATTACAACCAATATAAACTTTAAAACTAAATGAACAACGTAACGAATTTAGTAGATACTCAATTATAGGTATTTTTTCAGCGTTTTATCAAATTGATAATCAAAGTCAATAAAATGATAATCTTTTTATTTTTTTATATATTTTTGCTTTTTATTTTATTTTTTATTTTTTTACTCATCCTATTTATTTCCTTCCATCGTCAATTGTGTATAATATAATAGGGTTATATAATTCACTAATTGCTATTTATCGTGATCCATTAATCTATTATGTATATGCGTGCTAAAGTTATATAGCCACTAAGTGTAAAAGAGAAATGATCAATTTCTAGTCATGAGTGTGTAAAAATTGAAGGCCCGAGGGAAAACTTTAATACATTATTAAATATCATATAAAACTAAACAGTTACATTGTGGATCGTAATCAGGACCAGGCTTTTTGTTCACGCCTCAAAACTGCTCACCCTTAACAAGGTCAATATTCGATGCTGTCAAAGCTCGTTGATTATAACTGAGAAGAGGGATCTTCTATAATTTGCTTGCTATTCTGGATGCAATTCAGAAAATATCACCAGACTAAAAGACGACTATATATAGGTATACTAGGGTGGGTCGAAAAAAACTGAATTTTTTTTTCCGAAACACTTTAGTGCGGAAAAGTTGCCTATTGTAGTAAGAAGAAAAACGGCATAAAAATAAATTATATTTAAAAAAAAAACTAAAAAATACACTTCTAAAAAGTACAAAATAATGTACGAGCCCCGTCCCATCTCAATTGGCCGACCAATATTTTTCTTTTTAAATAAAATTATGCTAATTCACGATAAATTTAATTTAAATATTTATTTTTATTATCATTTGGAACAACATTTTAAACAATTTAAAACATTTAATTGAATTATTTAACTTAAAATTATTTTTTTAAATGTTAAAAACATATTTTTATTTAAAAAATAGTTCTTTGCTTTTTACGATTTCTTTTTTTTTTAAGAATCGTTGAATATGTGAAATAATCAAGTACGCTTTTCCTTTTACCAACAAAAGAAAGTTTGTTTTGTTTATTATTAGTAAAAATGACTCGTGGAAAGGTTGTTGATGAAAAAATTCGCTCAATTATTATCAATTTATTTAAAAAGGAAAATCAAACGCGGAAATTGGCGATCTAGTTAATTTATCAAAGTTTACTGTCAGAAATATTATTCGAGTTTATAAAACAACGGGTACAATAGCTACAAAACCTCGGTATGGGTCGAAATCCAAAATATCAGATGCTGATAGACGGGCATTGAAGAAGATTATTAGAAAAAACAGGCGATCGAACTATGGTGAATTATCTGTTCTTTGGAGCGATTCTGTGGGGCGATGTTTCAAGATCCACGTGCCATAGAGAAGCCCTTAAGTTAGGTTTTAAAACTTACAAGGTAATTTTATTGCAACTTATTCCAATTTTCTTTTTTTTTGTACTTTTACTAATTTGTTTTAGGCGAAAGAAAAGCCACTCTTGACATTAAAAACAAAAGAAAAACCGGCTTAAATGGACTAAAAGTCACATTAATTGGACGAGTGATGAATGGAATAGTGTCCATTGGAGTGATAAGTCTCGTTTTGAAGTTTGTGTTGGGGACAATCGAAGCAGAGTTATTCTTCAGAAAAATGAAGCTTTCAATTCAGATTGTTTAAAAAAGAAAGTAAAATTTCCTGCTTCAGTTATGGTATGGGGTTCAATGTCTGCTAGAGGTGTTGGAAAACTTCACTTCATTGATGGAATTGTAAACACTAATAAATATTTAGAGATTTTAAAAAATCGTTACTTCCAACGATGGCAGATGCATTGCAGAATAATAATAATTTTGTGTTTCAACAAGACCTGCCATACATAAAGAAATTCTTTAAAATTGCTTTCTGATCATAATGTTCCACTTTTGGAGTGGGTGGTAAACAGTCCCGACTTGTCACCAATAGAAACTCTTTGGCACACAATGAAAAAGCTATTACGAATACAACCAGCTAGAAACGTAGTTGAATTAAAACACAAACTTCAAAATATTTAGGATACTTTCACTCAAGATGAGTGTCAAAACTTAATAAGTACGTTGCCCAAAAGAATTCAAGCCGTAATTAAAAATAAAGGCGACGTCACACAGTGGTAAAGATTTTGGATTTTGTATGTTTTCCTTGTTTTTAACAATTAAAAAATAATTTTAAGTTAAATGTTACAATAAAATGTTTTAAATTGTTTAAAATGTTGTTCCAAATGATAATAAAAATAAATATTCAAATTAAATTTACCGTGAATTAGCATAATTTTATTTAAAAAGAAAATATATTGGTGGGCCAATTGAGATGGGACGGGGCCCGTAATACTTAATCAAAAAGTGTGGGGCGCAGAAACATGTACTTTTAAATATTAACATTTAGGGAAAGCGGTGTTGGTTTATAGTGAAACATATTAAACACAGGAGTTTTTTGAAGAGTTATAGTGGTGTTTCACAAAAAGGAAATACAAATTAAACAAATTAAAAAAATTTTTATTATATTTTCGAGATTTTTTATTTTATTTTATAAAAAATCTCCAAAATATAATTTAAAAACTTTTAATTTTTTAATTTTTATTTCCTCTTTGTGAAAGACCACTATAACCCGTCATAAAACTTCTATACTTTTAATTACTTTCAAAAAAGTGCCCCACGCTTTTTGATTAAGTATTACATTATTTTGTAATAAGTAGGTTATAATGAAAGGCAGTCCATAAATTATTTAAATTCCGACATTTCACTTACCACTCCGTCTTTCTAAGAAAATAAATAAAATTAAATTATTTTGTACTTTTTAGTTTTTTTTTAATATAATTTATTTTTTTAATTTTTAGTCTTAATTATTTTTATAGAGAAAAGTTTGCGGAATTTAACAGAATGAAATGTATTTATTTTTATTATTTTTATATAATTTCATTTAAATTAAATAGGTAAACAATTATTTTTATCGAGAAATGTTTGCGGAATTCAACAGAATTGAACACATTGATAGAAGGAAAAGAGGTGAAGCTAATATAAAGCGTGTAAAAATTAAAATCGGTTAACATCTTCCACTCACACACCGAACTTTAAACTTATGAAAAATTGCAAAAATCATGATATTTTAAAAAAAATTCTATTACCTAAAATTTTTAAAATAAACCCACTCTAGTTTTTTATCCTTGTTTTATGGTTTAAATAACCTAAATAAATTAAATTCTGATCAATAATAATAATACTTTTTTACGTTTGCGCAACATCTTAGAAAAAATAGATTTTTGAAAGCATATTTAGTTTGCAAGCCTTTTTTATAAACAATTGACATAATAGCTTTTCGAATTAGTGCATTTACACAAATTTAAACCAATTTTTATTTATAACTTTTAAGGAGATAGGTGTTGGTTCTACGTGAAACAGTTTTATATAATAATAAAAAATTGCTAAAAATTGGGAGGTGGGTTTGTGAAACCCACTTCGCAATTTTACACAATTTTATTTTCTATATATTTTAATATTTTGATAAAAACAATTTTTTTTATTGGAATATTTGTTTAAATTACGAAAAAAAATTTTTTATTTTTATTTAAATAAATTTTAATTTAAGAATGCCTGGGAGAAATTTTTTATTTTTGTTCATATTGGTTTTCGAAAACCGAGAAAAGTTTATATTTCTAATTTTTTTCATTTTTTGTTTGTTTTGGTGTTCAAAAATTAAGAAAGTTTTTTTCTCATTTTTGTTTTCTTTATGAAAATATGTTTTTCGTTAAAAAAAAACCTTAAATAGATCTATTTTTTTATCTAATTAATAATTATAGTTTTTTCATACATTCAACAAATTTTGTTTTACCTTTTTTTCTTCCTTATATTAATAACTCATCATAATTAAAATTTGACGATAACTTATTAATTTAAGATAACTGGAGAAAAATCAGAGAAAAAAATCTAATAATAAGCTGAAATTCATGAAAATTCTCTGACAAAAAATTGCCAAATTTCAGAAAGTGTGCCGAATTTTAAAAATGTTTTCTTCCAATTTATTACTCCTATTAAAAACATTGATAATTATTTCAATAAATTTTAAAAATAAAATAAATATTTTAACTAATAAAAACATTGAATAATTATTGAAGAGTTATTTATTTGTATCAGTTTAACTTGCACTGATAAGGACTGAAAGGTTCAAGGATTTGCTGCAAGTTAAGCAACAACTGAAATATAGGCATAAAAATGGTTAGAATTGAAATTATTAAAAAAGAGGTATTTTTTCATATTTTATAAATCATTTGCTAATTATATAAAAAGATTGATGGGGAATTTAATCAAATGACTAATTACTTATTGATCTTAATATAAGTATTTATTATTGTATATAAAAGCCAAAAATTATCGCCAATTATTATGAATAAAAGTTATAAAGATCAACAAATTAATCATCCTAGTGATGTTCTTAATCAATTGTTCAATTAAAATATACAAAATATCTACACTTTAAATAATTTAATAAAAAATCTTTTTTTAATAGTTTATGGATAGCATTAACAAATGAGATTTGCTGGTTAACTTGATATTGAGATAGTATTTTTAATTCCGTTTTTAACCAGGTATTTTTTTAAATTTAACTATTTCCATTTAGATAGTATATCACATTTCCAGTGTTCCCGTATACAAACCTTATAAATTATTATACAAATAAAAAATTACAATAATTTTTTAATTTGATAAATTTATTAATTTTTAAAAAAATCGTTAGAGCCGTTTTTGAAAAAAAAAACGAAAAATCTTTCATGTAAATTTTTCATAATCTTTCATGTAATCTTTCATGTCCACTTCCGGTTTTCTGATTTCAACCAAAAGCTTGCTGTACTCCTTCTAGCCTATATCAAGATTAAGTTTTGAATTTTGTAGCTCTGAGACTTATGGTTGCGAAACGCAGGGGGAGTACATACGTACATACGCATTGACCAATGGATTTTGGACCCCTTTTTGGTCTCTGGGGACCACAATTTCCCGGTTTTATGTCCTAAATCCAATTTCCAACTATTAAGGGCAACGATTTCTTCCACCTAGAAGTTACAAAATGAAATTAACTTTTTTCATCTCTGAGATACAAGCTCTCAAAAAGTCAGGACCCAGACTGGCCATCGCAATACTCTCCCATTATATTCTATATAGAATATAAATGTGAAAGTAAAAATAAAAACTATTTTTTTAGCAAAAAATCGAATTTTTCAACAAATTCTACCTAAATAATTACACATTATACTATTATTATTACACAAATATTACGCTGAAATAAATCTCTTGCATTAGAGATAATAATAATAACAATAATATTGTCAATAATTTTTTTAAATACAGTATACTTATATATAAAAAGAAAAAAGAAAAAGAAATATTTTAAATCTTGAAAGTGTTTTAAAAACATTTGCAACTTTCTTGCTACAAGATGTTCAGTCTTCGTCACTATCTTCTTCAATCAAGAAGTTAATTCACAAAGAGAAACAAAGAGGTTGTCCTCTGCTTGATGCTCAAGCATCAAGCAGAGGACAACCTCTTGTTTCTCTTTGTGAATCAACAACTCTGCTACTCTCGGCAAAACAAAAACTTTTCAAGAAGTTAATATTATCTTTAGTAAATAATTGACTTAGTATTTCAGCTGGTTTTGGAATCCGTGCTAAATATCTCCCATAAGCCAAATAATAAATAATAATTGCTGCGACATGCGAGCAGCATCCAATAGTTCGAGATCCAGTTGTACACATACAGCAATATTTTGTCACCCCGTTGTATCCGATGCTCTCTGGTCTATATTCCACGAAACATTTGTACACTTTCCTGCTCATTTGACGTGACTGGACTTGAGATTTCAATATATTACTTTTTTCTTTTTCTTTTTAATAATTTTTTTTATTGATATTGATACAAGAAGAGTTGCACCAAGAAGATACAACCTTTGTAGTCCGCGGTGGACCCTTGTATCATGAAGATAAGAAGAGATTTAGTAATTGGGTAGGAGTCGAAGGTATCTGTGGATGCTGGTCTTGAAAGATTGAAGGTTATAATTTGCTGGAAAGACGGTCGGGGGAAGAGAGTTCCAGTCTCTAGATGTCATAGGAATAAACGAATTGGCGAATGCGTTTGTTCTATTAGTATCCAGTTTAAGCGAGTAGGGGTGTTGAATCTTAGCAAATCGTGTATTTCGCGCAAATGAAGCCCTTGGTGGGATTATCAATTTTATTTCGTCAGAACAAAAGCCATGGTAATATCCAGGGCCGTGCCTGACAGGTGTTCATTGCGTGCGCAGCACGCAGGCGGCCAAATCGCCAGGGAATTTATAACATTTTTTTTTTGGTGGGTTTACTTGAAAGGCAGAGTATACACGGTTCGACCCCGATTTGGAGCAATTAAAACAATGGATTTTACTGATTAAATTTCAAAGATTTCTCCGAAACTTAGGAAAAATATGATCAAGAATGTGTTATCTAGACTGAAGTCATGTAAAGCAACAATCGGGCATAATCTATCTTATATTGTATCTTATTCTTAAATTTCCTTAAATTCTTTACATTTTAAAATTGGTTTCATTATTTTTGACTGATTAGATAACGAGTTATTCAACTTTGAAATCGTCAAAAAGATATGGGCGACCTGTTATAATATGATGTTATTTTGGAGGAGGCCATACCACTTGCACGTAGGCGCCCTTATACCCAGGCACGGCCCTGGTAATATCTATAAAAAAATTGTAATTATTTAGGTAGAATTTATTGGAAAATTCGATTTGTGACTAATAAAAATAGTTTTTATTTTTTTAGCTATGGCGTACCATTAAGAAAATTTTTGAGATAAAAGATAGTGCACTTAGTTTGTCTGTGGCTGTGTAGGGCGACCAAGGAGAGCCAGACCATACTGGAGCTGCGATACCAGAAGGATTACAGGGACATGACGGTCGAGAAGGCATTACTGGACCTACAGGAGATAAATGTCATCAGGGCCGTGAAGGATCTTTGGGTCCTCTCGGCAACACTGGAATTTCAGGAGGCAAGGTAATGAAACTTATCTTTCACTTTTTCCATTTCAAAACACCTACCTTCAAAATTCGATGTATTACTAAAAAAATTACTCTTAAACTAGATTGCAGGAATATTCTCTATATTCCACGACTTTTTCTTATATCAGCCCTTCTAGAAAATCATACAACCAATTTGTGGAATATATATATTATTTCATGAGAACTGTAATATTCCTCAAAAAAAATTTAATTAATCAGATTAGAAAATAGTATAAAATTATTTTTTAATTTAAAGCATTTCAAATCGATTCAAATATAAGTTATTTAATTAAACAGTCCAAATAAAATTTTAGATAAAAGATAGTGCACTTAGTTTGTCTGTGGCTGTGTAGGGCGACCAAGGAGAGCCAGACCCTGCTGGAGATGCGATATCAAAGGGATTACAGGGATATGACGGTCGAGAAGGCATTACTGGAGAACCAGGATCTACAGGAGATAAATGTCATCAGGGCCGTGAAGGATCTTTGGGTCCTCTCGGCAACACTGGAATTTCAGGAGGCAAGGTAATGAAACTTATCTTTCACTTTTTCCATTTCAAAACACCTACCTTCAAAATTCGATGTATTACTAAAAAAATTACTCGTAAACTAGATTGCTGGAATATTCTCTACATTCCACGACTTTTTCTTATATCAGCCCTTCTAGAAAATCATACAACCAATTTGTGGAATATATATATTATTTCATGAGAACTGTAATATTCCTCAAAAAAATTTTTATTAATCAGATTAGAAAATAGTATAAAATTATTTTTTAATTTAAAGCATTTCAAATTGATTCAAATATAAGTTATTTAATTAAACAGACTAAATAAAATTTGAGATAAAAGATAGTGCACTTAGTTTGTCTGTGGCTGTGTAGGGCGACCAAGGAGAGCCAGACCCTGCTGGAGATGCGATATCAAAGGGATTACAGGGACATGACGGTCGAGAAGGCATTACTGGAGAACCAGGATCTACAGGAGATAAATGTCATCAGGGCCGTGAAGGATCTTTGGGTCCTCTCGGCAACACTGGAATTTCAGGAGGCAAGGTCCGCCTCTCTGGTTACTTGGTCAGCATAACCCGCTGGCAACCCGGAGGTCTCGGGTTAGATTCCCGGCCAGACATTTTTTCTGTAAGTTATGGGTCTGGTAATAAAAATTAAGTGGGAGATAAATTTAACCTAATTTATCGCGCGGAGAATTAACCACTGCTTGAAGCCCCAAAAAACTTAGTAAATTGGACTATATCTAACTTTCTGAGATTTGGCTCGTGATACGGGCTTCTTTTCCTTCTACTCTTTTCTTTTCACGATGAAGGGGCCAGCCCATACAGGCCTTTAGGGGATGGACCTTCTGGTGTATCTCCTTCTCACATCAATATCATTAAAAAAAAGGTAATGAAACTTATCTTTCACTTTTTCCATTTCAAAACACCTACCTTCAAAATTCGATGTATTACTAAAAAAATTACTCGTAAACTAGATTGCTGGAATATTCTCTACATTCCACGACTTTTTCTTATATCAGCCCTTCTAGAAAATCATACAACCAATTTGTAGAATATATATATTATTTCATGAGAACTTTAATATTCCTCAAAAAAAATTAAATTAATCAGATCAGAAAATAGTATAAAATTATTTTTTAATTTAAAGCATTTTAAATTGATTCAAATATAATTTATTTAATTAAACAGACCAAATAAAATCTGAGATAAAAGATAGTGCACTTAGTTTGTCTGTGGCTGTGTAGGGCGATTAAGGAGAGCCAGACCCTGCTGGAGCTGCGATACCAGAAGGATTACAGGGACATGACGGTCGAGAAGAGAATTTATAACAATTTTTTATTTTTTGTGTGTTTACTTGAAAGGCAGAGTATATACCGGATCGACCCCGATTTGGAGCAATTAAAAAATGAATTTTACTGACGAAATTTCAAAGATTTCTCCGAATCTTAGGAAAAATGTGATCAAGAATGTGTTGTCTAGACTGAAGTCATGTAAAGCAACAATCGGCCATAATCTATCTAATATTGTATCTTATTCTTAAATTTACCTAAATTCTTTACATTTTAAATTTGGTTTCATTATTTTTGACTGATTACATAACGAGTTATTCAATTTTGAAATCGTCAAAAAGATATGGGCGACCCGTTATATTATGATGTTATTTTGGAGGCGGCCATACACACTTGCACGTAGGCGACCTTATACCCAGGCACGGCCCTGGTAATATCTATAAAAAAAATTGTAATTATTTAGGTAGAATTTATTGAAAAATTCGATTTTTGACTAACAAAAATAGTTTTTATTTTTTTAGCTATGGCGTACCATTAAGAAAATTTTGAAAAAATTCTGAGTCATTATAGGTCTTATAAGAAATGTAAAAATGATAGAATCATAATTTTGCTCAAAAAAATAACTTAATAAAAATAATTTTTTTGATCATCAATTTATTAAGCTAAAAATTGATCCATGATGTCCATAAAAGCTCTTTATCGCCTACATAACATACTAATATTGCAAAGAAATCGGTTCACTCAATCCAAAGAAAAAAATTATTATTCCAAATTTTTACTTATTTTGACTTTTTGAAGAGACCGATATATATTAAGGTCTGAAATTTTCAGGATCTTTATATTTCTATAGTATCTACATATCCATAGAATATCATTAAGATATTTACAAAAGGCATTTTTACCATGCTTATCCCCCTATGGCTTTTAATTAATTCTCATAAAAAAATACAAATTATCTTTGCTTTGAATAAAACAGCACCATCAAAAACGCCAGCGCCCCTGAATTTACGCAACCTTTCACTCTTTTGTCATATTCGGTTGCATAAATAGAAAACAAGATTTCAAAGTTCAATTTTCGAGAAAGCATATGGATTGTACTTAGTTCTAGTTTCATAATATATTTATACCAGCTGTGAAACCCGCCTTCAGCGGGAATCTTGCTGATCAGGGGGCTACGGTCCCTGGACTCCGTGGTGGCTTTTAAAATAATAATTTAAATTTTATTTTTCATGAACTATTAGTGCGTTTTACAATCAAAAAAATCACCCCGGCGTCGTCGCGTAAGCCGATTATAATAAGTATAGATATAGATAGATAGATAGATACTTTTGGAAAGTTTACAATGAAAAAATTGTAGGAAAAAATGAAATCATTTTTAAAGTGTGGTACGCTCTCAGGTTGGAGCCGCCGTACTAATAAATAAATAGTCTGTACAATTTAATAATCTGATAGTAGCTAGTTTTTTCTACTGCTAGATTATCGAGATTATATTGTATTTAAAATTCAAAGTTTCGCATTTCCTATTCATATCAAACAGTTGAGGGGATTCCATTAATATGAACATACATATAATAAATTTTAGGGAAATCCCCTTAACAGTTTGTTTCATTAATGTAATATGGGCATGGATGACAGAGACACACACAGGTCTTAAATCCGAACCGTCTTAAGTCGAGGACCACCTACCTGTATTATAAAACAGAAAAAGTTGTTTATTCTTTTATTTAATCTCCTTTTTTTAATATAAATCGAAAAGTTTTTATAAACATTTTTGTGAACACGTAGACATGTTTCGTGTTTCCTCTAAATCCATTCCATGTGATATTAAAAAAAATATTCTGATAAAGGAGTGAAGATCAACATGTTGAATGCAATGTTAAATAATATATTAAATATAATAAAGTAAGAAAAACGTATATTCTAATTTAATTAATTTGAGATAGGTTTATTAATTTTAATGTATAAACTATTAGTAGGTTTTAAAATAAATAAAATTATCAATTTAATTGAAAAATTAAAAATTGTTTATTTATGCCACCTTAATAATTAAGCTTCTCATTAAGCTAAATATTAACATGAAACTTATACTATAATATGATGCTAGGCTTATTTCACCTTGACGTTAAGAAAATTTGATACTTGGAAAATAAGCGATACCTAGTATTTTAATTATATATATCAGTGTCGTGCGGTCCATGGATGCTGTGGATGCGGCGCATCTCTAAAATTTCAAACATTTAGAAATTTTTCATAAATAGAAAAGGTCGACTTCAACATTTCAGGAGGATCTTTAAATTTTCAAATGATTATCCGTTATTTCAAATATTTCTGTAATAAACATTTTTTGTTTTTAAAAGTACCTATATTGGTTCTCGAAATGAAATAAAATTGTTTCATAGTTTCAAGGGGCAATTAAAATGAATGATTTTCCGAAAAATCCCTGCTTAGTATATTTGCCAGTTCAAGCAAGTACAGACAAGTTGTAGTAATCCAAAAAAGGAATAAATAAAGATGATTCGGGAAATTTTGGAGTAATCCATTTCAAGAACTCTCAATAATAAGGTCGGAAATAACTAATAGTGCTTAGACAATTCATAGCTTCCTTATAGCAATAGAATTAGGAGAAATTTAAGATTTTCTTTTAGGACATGCTGATTCATAGTGGAAGATTCGATTCCGATTCCCATCTCAGGGATTGTGGAGTTTAAGTCACATGATTTAATTTCTGACTCCTACCCTCCGCACACAAAGCAGTTTGGAGCGAAGGTCGCAAAATAAATGTTTAAAAAAATCAAATGTTAAATTTGAAAAATAACGAAAATGATCTTTATAGGTACTTTTCAAAACAATGAATCTCTATATATCGTATTCGATGAAATTTGCAAAAATAAAAGCGAAGATTAAAATAAAATTTAAAAAAATGAAGGGTACTTATTTGGACAGCATCCCCTGGTTGAAAAGTCATCAACTACCACTGATATATATATATATATTATTTAAACAATTTTTAATATTCTAGTATTTATATAAAGCATAATGAAATTAATGGGATTTATCATAATTTTTAAGAAATTAAATTTGATCCCGATATTCGTGATAATTTAGTTGATATTAGTAGATAGAACCCTGAACTTTGATCTTAACTGAGCTTCTTATATATTGTATATATATATATATATATATATATATATATATATATATATATATATATATATATATATGCAGCTCAATAAAATATTTGATAAAATCAAACTATAACATTTTATATTAATTAATAAAATATATTTTATCAAAAATTCCATATCTAAATAATTATATTCCAATTTCGTGGCAATGATGATGTTCATATATATATTTACATCTCTCTCTCTCTCTCTATATATATATATATATATATATATATAGGCATATATGTTAGGCTTAATAACAAAAACAGCATGTTACTGTTATTTAATATCTTTAACTAATAATAATAATAACTGAATTATTACTCGCAAAACATTATAAATATATATATGTACGGTATATATATAGGCTACGAGTAGCAAATACGACAAAAAATTAAAAATGTAATTTTTAGTAAATATATTATACTCTTAATGTCTTAATAATTTTTTAAACAAAAGTTTTATTTTATAAATAAAATGAACAGATAATTTAGATATGCATTTTAATTTCGATAAATAAAATAGTAATATAAATAGTTAGATTTCCTTACATAAAACTGCCGCTAGGTTGAAATGACATTTCTTAATTCTGGAAATTGGCAAGCGATTTGCTTAATTGATGATTTCCAGAAATAAGCAATTTCATAAATTAGACGTAATATGTACATATATATATATATATATAGCTTACAATTACAACTAAATAAATTGACCTATATCCAATTGTGTGTTTGAACGCATTCATTGGAAATAACAGATATAATATTTCTAATTAAATACATTGAAGACTGATGATGAAGGTCAAACCGTCAAAACTATCGTCTTTAACATATATTTACGAAATTATGATACTTTTGCTGAACTCGAGATCACTCAGGATATCCCCTTCAAATACTAACGTAACAATAAATCTACATGTAAAGAAGATAATCAGATCGGAGAAATGTGCGCTGAATTTTAGCTATCGCTCATAAGAAATTGCAATTGATTGACTATATACTTCAAATGAAGGTCATTTGATCAGAAACATTTGTCGAGATTGAGTTCCTTTTTATGGTTTTAAAATTTTTTCAATACATCGTAAGTTATATTAAATTCCTGCAAATCACTTCTAACAAAATTCCTTCAAGAAAATATTAAGGGTTTTTCAGGAAACCTTAAAATAGATCGTAACGTATCCTCCTTTTCAATTTCCTTCTTTTTCTCGATCGATGTTTTTTTTTTAATATTTTCCTAAAATAATTTTATTTCTGAATTTAATGATATTAAAGTTATATTATCATTATTATTATTTTTAATTTTACCCTTTAGGTCTAAATACATATATCTTTAATGACGAATATTAAAGACTTGCCTCGCCATATTAGCAATATACATTTATTAATTTATTTAATTTTCAATACTTTGGATTCGGCTAATTATAATGGGTATTTATTGCGGGAGTTTGATTACAAAATTTTTGCCATACCACTATAAAACATAGAAGAAATGTCATCTAGTTTCTACTAGCAACAAGGATTTTGTCCTGGGGGAGGGGGTTACAAAAACAAATACATATATATACTATATATATTATATGTAATTAATTTATATAGGATGTAAGTACCTTTTTTCGTACATAGTATTTCGAAGATATATAAATATACGAAATATATTTTTCATTATTATTTGTTGATTTTTAATTTTGATTTCATTTTATCATTGTCTTGGGGGGGGGGGGCTTAAGGCCCATTGGCCCCCCCCCCCGTGGTTTCCCCACTGACTAGTGGGAGAATAAGTTTTGGCTATTAAAAAAAATCCTCTCATTATGGAGTTTCCCAAGATGATATACTATTGGAATGTTTAGTCAAGCAAATGAATAACTCCTCTTAACAAAGATTTTAATGACTTTCTTTCAAATTTAATTATGTACCTATATGTAAGGCAGTCAGCCAACCATAAAATGTTTTCGAAAAACTTTTTGTAAAATATATTTTTTTAGATTTTACTAGGTTGGTTTTAATAGTTGGTGATGTTCACAATAAGTAACACCACCTACTCCAACCTATTAAAATTTAAAAAATGTTGAATTATAAAGCTATACCGTGTTCCCTAAGTTTTATATTTTTTCAAATAACTTGATTGATTTCCCTTCTTTGAGATACATAATAAATAAACTTCAATGATAGATTTTCGTCGATTTAAATTTATATATATGTATATGTCCGGTCCAGTCCTAGCGCTCGCCGCTAGATGGCACTGCGACCTCATACATAGTAGTTTGTTCAAATAAGCAATACTTTAATATTAGTAATAATACTTTAAGTAAACAACAGTCAAATTGTCAAACACACTGTACACTACATAAATCAATCTGTTTATAATGAAATAATAAATCAATGAATTATTGAGAGACGAGTTGGCGCGTGTAATCCCGTAAGCGACAATATTCGTTGAATGTTATATATGCGCCAGCCCGGATCGAAATAATTTAGCTACCATGGTTTGCTCACATACTTTTTGTCACACACACTTCCAATACCTACTTTCCCTCGTGGTTGGACCAACAGTTGGGGTTAAGGGGCATTCCCCTTACCTTCCAACAACCAACCCCTATCACATTCCACGATAACGCCAACCCCCCACCACTAACACTGGTGACCCCGACGTGATAGTTTTGATTTAAATATTGAGAATATCGTCTTATGAAGACATTTTTTCAGATGTTTAGACAAAAATGCTTCACTAATAAACATCGAGTAGCAAAAGTCGCACATCCAGAGAGGTCCTTTATTTATTCTCTTCTTCTTCAATTGTGATAATAGCAATTGTTTGTCTGTTTGTAATGTGAATTTGTTCTTTTAGCTTCACTTGCTTTGTAGGAATTCTTTTTCTTGTTGTATGAGAAATCTCTTTTAATGTTTGAATTATTTTGATGGTTTGTAGATCGAAAATATGTGTCTCGAGAGCTCGGGTTGTTATTCGGGCTTCGAGTGTACTTATTCGTGTCTAATTTCTTTTCAAGAGTGTCTATTCTTTGTAGTAATTCCTTTATTGTATTTCCGTTCGCTACCTCAGCCGAATCGAGCCGCTTTAATTATAGCATGGGTGAATATATTTCACTCATGCAAAAGCGACTCAACGATCCGACTGAGTCATCTAGCGGCCGTGTCTCAAGGCTCGTCGCCATGAGCAAAGGCGGGCCGCTACATATATTTGCCTGTGGCTGTGTAGGCGGAACGGGAAGAGCCAAGACCTCCTGGACCAGCGGGACCAGAAGGATTAGTTGGAGATGACGGTGCAAGCGGGATTACTAGAGAGCCAGGATCACCAGGCGAAAAAGGCCCTAAGGGCCCTGAAGGACCTGTGGCTCCTGTCGACATCCCTGAAAGTTCAGGAACAAAGGTAATGAAACTCATCGCTCACTTTGTCCATTTCAAAGCACAAACCTTAAAAATTCGATGTATCACTAAAAAAAGTACTCGTAAACCAGATTGCTAGAGTATAATCTACAACCCACGACTTTTCCTTATATAACCCCTTCTAGAAAATCATACTACCAATTTGTAGAATATACCGGGTGAGTTTTAAGCTATTGCATAGCTTTTATCGCGGGATTTGAGCGCGGCGACCGAATCAAGAAATTCCGTAACGAAAATAAACCTAACACCCCCCCCCCCCTCCGACTGGCTCTAGGGCTCCTTATATAGAGTGGGCATGCGTGATATTAACTTTCTATTTGGCCACAGATGTCGTTGCTGATTTCGCGCTCTTTTTAACAGATATTTGAAAATAAAATATACATTCTAAATTCCAATTACATTCTTTATATTTATTATTTATTTAATTGATAAAATAAAATAAACTGCAACGGATCGTTGCTAAACTTTATCCAAATTCATTTGAAATATTAATATGTTTATTCCTTTATTATTAATCAGATATCACTTGTAATTTGCAGTTCATGTTGACTTTAATTCAAAAATAATGATCGATTCTCATTTAACAGTCGAGGAATAACCATTCTAAATTGGATTTTTGACGTTTTGGTTATTATTGGTAACCGTAAAGTGGGTAGAAAAAAAGACAAAAAGCAGCCACTCTAGCAGTGCAAAATAGAGTCGGCAATCTCGCTGTTCCCATTGAATTACGAACAGCAAATATTTCATTAACATCGGATAGAAAATGTATAGCCAAACGCAAACATTTTCCATTAACTTCAGCTCTTGCTCTAATTATACATAAGTCGCAAGGTGGAACTTTTGACGAAATAGTATAATATGAGTATAGTAAAGCACATTCTCAGGAACTCGTTTATGTTGCGCTCTCTCGGGTGACTAATATTGAAAAATTGTATATCACGACAAAAAACGATAATTCTACATTCAAGTTTTATCATAATCGAAGGCAAGCTGCATCGACTGCATCTTTGTTGCAAGAATTCAAAAGACTGTCTTTAAATAGTGTTCAGACGATAGCTCAAAGTGTCTTAGATTTCATTAGTAATAGAAATGGCATTTCAATAATGACTTTCAATTGCCAAAGTCTAAATAGTCACAAATACGATTTACAAGATTCAGTTACGAGACAAACAAATGTGTTACTTCTTACCGAAACTTGCATGACGCGTGATAATCCGATTGAAATACCTCATTTCAATTGTATTGTTCAATTCAAACGAGATACTGTTCCAAAAGGTGGGGTAGCTATTTACCAAAATAATAATAATGTTACTAATATTATGACTCCGAATATTGAAATAAATATTGCACACGTTAGCGATGTTAATGTTAGGCGCACATTTGTTGGAGATATTTGTGCGTGCTTATGCAAACTTAGAAATGGCCTACACATAGTCATGGTAGCAATTTACATTTCTCCGAATCCAAAATTGGACGAGGTAGAGCATTTTATTCATCGCACTTTACTGGAGTACACTGAAGAAGGGTCGAAAATACTTGGTACAAATGGTAATAAATTTCCACTTATCTTGGCTGGCGATTTCAACATCAACTTCACTGATAAAAATTCAGAGCGGTTGACAACTTTTCTTTCGGAAAAATTGAATTTGAAAATGAATAATGATCCACAAGAATCCACAACAAAATATGGGACCACCATTGACGCGGTATTTTCCAGATATTTAGAGGATATCAAGTCTCAAACTTATGTTTCTTATTTCAGTTACCATAAACCTATAGTTACAATGATAAAAATTCCTGAATAACCTACATGTATTGTAAGATAATAAAAATATTTTAAACAATATTAACTTCTCATTTATTCAATAAAAAAAAGAAAAAACATTGTTTTCTTATCGGTCACCACGCTCAAAAAGTGTAACTTGAATTAATATCAAAAAAAAATATTGCATAAATATTATAATTACATAAGTTGATAAAAAATGCTATGCAATAGCTTTACCGCGGCAGTCCCCAAGTGTTACACATCTATTTTTATCTAGAGACAGTCTTTTAACTCAAAAACAGTGCATTATATGAAAAAAAGTTATCAAATAAAAAGTTTATTTATATCGAGGGGGAAACTAAACTACGCTATTGTTTGTCGAACTAGAACAAGCTTTCAAGGGTATTTCGAGGTCAACTTCTGTTTTTTAAATGGAAATCTATATATTTTCTTTACGGATCATTAATCTTCAAAAAAAACTGAACAACTTTCATTGGAACTATTTTTTATCCGACATCAAATAAACAAAATGATTAAATCAATTAGATCTCAAAAAATAATCTTAATAATTATTTTTAACAATTGTTTAACTTAATTATCAAATAATAATGATTAAATGATTAATTATTAAACCATTTATTAATAAATTGAAAAGTCACAACAATGAAAATAAGAGTTTAAAATGATCTTAAAACTTCATTATACACAGATTTAAGAGATTATTTTCTACTTAATAGATCTATTTAAAATTCTTGAGTTTAAAAAAGTTTATTTCTCGTGTCAATCCAGTAGATAGTTATGTTGTATTACCATAATAAAAATGGAGGATTTTTTTGTTGAAAACAGAATTAAAATGGTCTTAATTTATGCGGTGAATGTGGAAGAAGTGTTATGGGATATGACATGACAAATGGATGCCGAGCGTTTTCCTGATAGGGATACACCCTCACGAGCTTCATTTTATCGAGTTGTAAATCTGTTAAAAAAAAAAAGTGTAATCACTACGAAAAAACTACAACAGGCCAAAATAACAAAATTGGAACTGGCATTCATCCAGAAGACTTTCAATACACTCTGGAATATCACAGACCAATGTCGAAAAATTATTAAAATATTAATTATTATTAAATTATTTATTTAATAATTAAATATTTGATTATTATTTTTTGATAATTAAGTTGAATAATTGTTAAAAATAATTATTAGAATTTTTTTTTGATTAATATTTAATTTATTTAATGTCGGATAAAAAAATAGTTCTTATAAAAGTTGTTAAGTTTTTTTTTGAAGATTAAGGATCCGTAAAGAAATATATAGGTTTCCATTTAAAAAACAGAAGTTGACCTCGATATACCCTTGGAAGCTTGTTCTAGTTCGACAACCAATAACGTAGTTTAGTTTCCCCCTCGATATAAATAAACTTTTATTTGAAACTTTTTCATATAATGAACTGTTTTTGAGTTATAAGACTGTCTCAAGATAAAAAACTCACCCGGTATATACTATTTCATAAGCACTTTAGAATCGACAAAAAAAATATTTAATCAATCAGAGCGGAAAATAAAATAAAATTATTTTTAACCCTTCACTGCATGATCTTTTAATTGGGAGGAAAAAAATTGAAATTGGTCAATTTTTGTGTTTTATTTAAAAGAAAAATATTTAAAAAAATTAAAACAAGAATTTGAGAAAAATAAACATAATGTATGTATTGTATCATATATTATACCTACATTGTGTGAATAGAATTAGATTTAATTTACATGGAAAGATTAAAAACAATTATTATTTTTGTTCAAACTAAGAGTACTTCACATTTTCAACACTGTAAATAAGATAAATGATTAAATGTCGATAACTTGCATCTTTGTCTTACTGTTTTCACTACTGGGATGTGAAAAATACATATTTGTCCCGTCTACATGATGTATCAGATATGATACAATTAGAAAAACATATAAAAACAACAAAAATATAACTTATTAGATCAACGATATTAAATATATATGGTATAAAATACATTCCTGTTTTATAGTTAGTATTTTTTTATATTTGATTATTGTAGCCAAAAGGTATTCGGCGCCCTAAAGGTATTGGGCACTAAAGGTATTCGGCGCCCTAAAGGTCCTCAGGGCCCTAAAGGTCCTCAGGGCCCTAAAGGACCTGTGAGTCCTGTCGGCGTCCCTGAAATAACAAAAAAAAAGATAATGAAACTCTTTGTTCACTTTGTCAATTTCAAAGCACCAACCTTAAAAATTCGATGTATCATTAAAATAAAGTAAGAATTACTCGCTAGATTATACTCTACATCTCACGAATTTTCCTTTTATCAACCCTTCTAGAAAATCATAATACCAATTTGTAGAATATATATATATTATTTCATGAAAATTTTAATATTCCTCAAAAAAAATTTAATTAATCAGATCAGAAAATAGAATAAAATTATTTTTTAATTTAAAGCATTTCAAATTGATTCAAATATAAGTTATTTAATTAAACAGACCAAATAAAATTTGAGATAAAAGATAGTGCACTTAGTTTGTCTGTGGCTGTGTAGGGCGACCAAGGAGAGCCAGACCCTGCTGGAGATGCATTATCAAAGGGATTACAGGGACATGACGGTCGAGAAGGCATTCCTGGAGAACCAGGACCTACAGGAGATAAATGTCATCAGGGCCGTGAAGGATCTTTGGGTCCTCTCGGCAGCACTGGAATTGAAGGGGCCAAGGTAATGAAACTTATCTTTCACTTTTTCCATTTCAAAAAATTACTCCTAACTAGATTACTAGAGTATACGTTACCTCTCACGACTTTTCCTTATATCACTAGAAAATCATAGTACCAATTTGTAGAATATATATACTATTTCATAAGCACTTTAATATTCGTAAATACAAAAATAATTAATTAATCAAGAAAATGGTATAAAAATATTTTTTAATTTAAAACATTTCAAATTGATTCAAAATATAAGTTATTTAATTAAACAGACCAAATAAATCTGTGGGTCCTGTCGGAATCCCTGAAATTTCAGTAACTAAGGTAATGAAACTCATCATTCACTTTGTCCATTTCAAAGCACCAACCTTAAAAATTTGATTTATCACTAAAAAAATTACTCTTAAACTAGATTACTAGAGTATATCTACATCCCACGACTTTTCCTTATATCATTCCTTCTAGAAAATCATACTACCAATTTGTAGAATACCATATATGTATATATTATTTCATAAGCACGCCAATTTTAAATAAACCGGATAATTGTGAGTTGAAGGGTTTCGTACCTAATTTTAATTGGTAACTGAAATACCCGTCGCTCAGTGAATTCAATATTTCGGCCATAATTTTTTATAAATATTTATTTTTATTATTTTATAGTTATTTGATAAACGGATAATCACCTTAACTCATGATTCATGATATTTCCGCCCTCATAATTTTAGGTCTATTATCAATTAATAATATCTCCTTTTAATTATGAGACTATTTTATTTGAAATATCAGCTTTCTTCCAATTTTGTTTGAAAATATTTTTAATCCCCCCCCTTTTTTTTGATCACTATCAATATCACTATCAATGGGAAATTACCCCTGTGAATGGACTTGAATCAATTACAAATAAGGTGACTGGTGGTGAGACATCCTCTGGATATATGGTAACAGAGCAAATTAATTATAAATGAGAAAGAAACCGATCTTATTTTATCGATTTCATCTATCTGAAGGTTCACAGTATGTCTATTATATAAGAAAATAGCACTTTGATTAAGAAATTTGTAGTTTAAAAGAAACTAGAAATGGCCAACAGTTTTATTTTTTCTCATTAGATGTTTATTCAAATCTATTTAAATTTCATATCTTTCTGTTATTTTCATTTATTTTTTTATATCAAATAATTATTATTAGGAAATTTTCATTTTCAAGGGTAGTTTATTTGAAGTCCAATTTGAAAAAACGCTAATAATTCCGTTGAAAATTTTATCAAAAAATATGAAATTAATAGATATTATTAAACAATTAATTATGAATCATTTAATACAATTTTCAACGAAATTGATTTGGTACTTTTCGAGAAAATTGTCGAAAACCCCTAAAACCATCTATGAAAAGCCGTTATAGAAACATTTTAAAAATTCACATGCATGTCATTAACTATTGCTGAAAAATCACCCTTTAAAGTATTTCGCATCAATTTAGAATCACACTGTATATACCTACACTAGAACACTATAATTTCTTATTAATAGCTATATGAACTCATAAAATATTTTATTATTATTATGAAAAATAATAATATTTAATAAAAAACACTATTTCAACATATCACTGAAAAAAATAAATCATCTCAAATGTTTTTTAGAGCATTATGTGTGCTTCCCAATTTTAAAAAAATAAAAAATAAAAAATAAAATTTAATTAAATAATTTTTTTAGATGTTGTAAAAAAAGTCAGCAAAGAAAGCCATCAGGATGTTTCAGATATGATAATAGAACAAGTGGCAAAAGTTTTTTTTTATATACCAAGACAAGAGAAGATAGAATAATGATTAAAAAAATAATATCCATTAATTGATAAAATTACTTTTGTACTTTAGTTTTTTATTTTTAAATAATTCTTTTTTTTAAATAATATTACTTATATCATTTTAAAAAATATTATAATATTCGCATGTTTATCTAATTTAATTTTTCTTAAATAATATTGTTTTTTATTCGTTTTTAAGCCTTGTAATTCATAAAAATAATATTTCTTGTTATATAAATTGTGAAATAAAATTAATTTAATTTTCACTTTTGCTTTTATCTTATTTTAAACACCTAAAATCATTCTGATTTCTCATACTTAAGTTTTCTACTAAAGAAAAATTAACACGAGCTATAATTTTTAATTGAACATATAGAAGAAGAAGAATTATTTATTTGTCAAAACAGAAATATTCTTTTATTGTAGGTATATAATTATAAATAAATATATAGCTCTTTTGTAAAAAAATAATAAGTATTAAATGAAAAAAGTCTTATTTTTCAGCAGTTTTCTAATTTTAAATGGTGTTTTTTTTTAATTTATCCAAATATTTCGGAAATTTTGTACAATATTCCTTCTTCACCTCGCCCAAAAAATGACCGTATTTGCTTAGTTTTCACAAAAATTATAACACAGGGGCACAGAGACATTTCATTTTGTTATTCTAAATTCTGCCACTCAAAACAATAACAATTTTTTTATTTATAGGTATATAAATTTCTTTTTGATGCCTTAAAGAACAAGTCAATAAGTACAATGTATCAGTGTACTAAATGACTTTGTTCTTTTAAGGCATCAAAAAGAAATTTATATACCTATATATAAATAAACTGCAACGGATCGTTGCTAAACTTTATCCAAATTCATTTGAAATATTAATATGTTTATTCCTTTATTATTAATGAGATATCACTTGCAATTTGCAGTTCATGTTGACTTTAATTCAAAAATAATGATCAATTCTCATTTAACAGTCGAGGAATAACCATTCTAAATTGGATTTTTGACGTTTCGGTTTTTATTGGTAACCATTGCTGAAGACATGGAGGAATCGAGTTAAAATCAAAAATAGTGATCGATTCTCATCTAATACGAGGAGGAGTTGAAAAATAAGTTTCCCTGTCGACTGTGGTCAGAGTTGTGTATGAAAGTCAAAAAATAGAATGAGACATTAAAGATATAACAAACCTTTATTTTTCCACATAGGTACCAAGTACATTGAGACATTTGTCATATCGCTTAATAAGCTTCAAAAAGCCCTCCAGGAAAAAATCAGGGCTTTGCATACGGAAGAAGCGTTGAACGGCTTGTTTCACTTCCGTATTGCTTCCAAAGCGCCTTCCCCCGAGATTTGTCTTCAAAGCCGGAAACAGATGGAAGTCGCTTGGTGCGAGATCAGGACTGTATGGCGGATGGTGTAGGCGCTCCCAACCAAGAGTTGCAATATGGTTTTGCGTTGCCCTCGCCGAATGTGGTCTGGCATTGTCATCCAACAGCAGAACGCCAGATGTGAGAAGGCCAGGCCGCTTTTTCCGAATAGACTTCCATAGACTTACCATACCCATAGACTTCCACGAGGCGGTTATGAATTTCTGTTCCTGATACTCCACGTGCCAATTCATAGCGGATAACCGCTCTCACTTCCTCCTTTGACCACGAATTCAAAACGCACCTTCTCTCCATACCTACCGGGGCTCAAATGAGAGGCTGGTCTCCGCTTTGCGCAGGCACTGCAACAGCGCCATCTGCTTGATTTGCAGCGACCTCTACCCAATGGTGTATCGGTGACTTGCGCGTTTTCCTGCTGTGTCGCCTTTCGCCCATAGCCGTTCAACGCTTCTTCCATATGCAAAGCCCTGAATTTTTCTTGGAGGACTTTTTGAAGCTTATCAAGCGATATGACAAATGTCTCAACGTACTCGTACGAGAATAATAAAATAAAGGTATGTCATATCTTTAATGTCTCATTCTATTTTTTGACTTTCATACACAACTCTGACCACAGTCGACAGGGGAAACTTATTTTTCAACTCCTCCTCGTACTTGAGGAATAACAATTCTACATTAGGTTTTTGACGTTTTGATTATTATTGGTAACCATTGCTGAAGTCATGGAGGAATCGACTTAAAATCAAAAATAACTATCGATTCTTATCTAATACTAGAGGAATAACTTTATTGCATTCCATTTATGATGTTTTGACTATTAATGGCAACCTCAACTGAAAACGTGGAAGAATCGACTTAAAATCAAAAAGACTAAATTCTTTTATGGCAAACAACTCAAGCTTGAAGAGGTTGCCATTAATAGTCAAAACATCAGAAATGGAATGCAATAAGGTTATTCCTCTAGTGTTAGAAAAGAATCGATCGTTATTTTTTATTTTAAGCCGATTCCTCCATGTCTTCAGCAATGGTTACCAATAATAATCGAAACGTCAAAAACCTAATGTAGAATTGTTATTCCTCAAGTATTAGATGAGAATCAATCGCTATTTTTGGTTTAAAGTCGATTCCTCCATGTCTTCAGCAATGGTTACCAATAAAAACTGAAACGTCAAAATCCAATATAGAATGGTTATTCCTCAAGTACTAGATGAGAATCAATCGCTATTTTTGATTTTAAATCGATTCTTCTATGTCTTCAGCAATGATTACCAATAAAAACCGAAACGTCAAAAATTCAATATAGAATGGTTATTCCTCAAGTATTAGATCAGAATCAATCACTATTTTTGATTTTAAGTCGATTCCTCTATGTCTTCAGCAAAGGTAACGGATAAAAAATAACGCAGTTCCTATGGTTACTTATAAAATTTCCTCCCAAATTTTTATCATTTCACACCGAGAAGCCTAACCATTCTTACTTAAGCAAGTTTAAATGAGCTATATTACCGATCAAATGAATAAATTTTAAAGTTTTTTTAAATTTTTGGTAAAATAAGGAATTAAAAAAAGTACTATCTTACTCTAGAGTAAAGTACTTTAAAATATACTTTTACTAAAAACTTTATTTAACCTTTTTTGTTGTCCCTAAGATACTTAATTAGGATATTAAATTTCATCAAAATTGATTAAGTCATTTTCAAGATATTTAGAAAAAACTAAACACACGTAGTTTTGGTCCATTGAGATTAAGATTAGATTTTGGTGCATATCGACCCAAAATTAAGGGGGTGGAGGGGGGGGTTAAAAATTAAAAATCTAGGCCATTTGAGCAAACTCAACCAAATTTTGTATACAAATTATGTTTTGCTGGTCAAAAAATCTCTTTTTAAAAAGAATTGATTTCTCAACGAGCTCAACACATTTGGTCGTGGGATAGAGCAGATGATGAAAATATCTGGATAGCAAGTTTTGTTTGATGTTAGACTTTTGGAAATGGTAGGGTCTGGATCTGGGGAGACGATTATTAGTTCGAAAATAATAATTGATAAAGTTTATTTGGTTTGGAATTCAATTCTTTTTAATAGTTTATTTTAATGTTTTAATGTTTATTTAACAAGTACACCAGAATATACACAGTTTGATACAGTTAATGTTTTAATTCGAAAGGGGCGAAAACACACGTTGAGTAAAAGTCAAAATAAAGTAAATTTGGGAATGACCCGCTCAGGTACGAAATGTCAATATTTACCGGGAGCAATACGGAAGATCGATAGAGATGTAGGGTCGTACGGGTTATACCGTTTGTACTAGTTATACAAAATAGTAACCTAGATCGATTTGAAATTTAGCAGGCTATAGGTGAGCAATGGTTAGAAGAGAGGCTTCTGCCAAGGTCCGAATGTTTACTGTTCAGAAGAGGGGCTCCAGCCTAAGTCCGAATAATATATTGACTGAAGAGGGATTTGCTGCCTTATATACTAAAAGTTAAATGATAGGTCAGCATAAAAGTGAGGTAACGAAATGGAGGTGATAAGGGCGCGTGTGAAAGTATACATAATCAGTGGGACCCCGGGAGTCTAAAAATGCAAAAACTAACCGCCCAAAATGGGGCGGTCAAAAAATGAAAATCTTGGGCATTAACCAAACTCAACCAAATTTTGTATAGATAATCAGTGGGCCCCCAGGAGTCTAAAATGCACAAACTAACCCCCTCCCCTACATGATTATAAATAATTTTATTAAATATTAAATATAAGTGAGGGGTCAAGTTGTATGGTAAAGTCAAGTGGATGGCCACATCAGAACACGTCAGCTTATTTTATTTAAGAATTGTGTAATTATTGATTATATTAATCAAATCAAAGAAATATTTAATTATAAATAAACAGTTTGCTAATCGGTGCCAAAAATATTGGCGACAACCTGTTTGTAACACTTGCATTATAATCTTTGCGACTATAATTTAACGATAATACAACAGTTGAAAAACGGAAAATAACGAGACATAACTACCGTTTAGAAACCGTAATTCAACCTAAATAAAACTATAAAAAGACTATAATTTAACCAATCAAAAAAGTTGCTTTTGGGTTTTATTTTGGTCTCTGTGCTATACGGGAAATATAATTATTAATAATCGATTGTTTTATAATATTTATTAATTTTATATTTTCAACAATTATTTCAAAGTAGTGATTAGTGTTTTGTCAAATTTGACGTCAAATGAACTACCCTTTAAAATGAAAATATTCTAAAAAAACTATTTGATATAAAAGATAAAAGAAAATATTTCATAGATATAAAATTTCAATGAGAGGAGGGTTGCGGCTGGAATAACACTCTGATATATTAATATAAATACTTATTTATTGGTTAGAAATAATACAGCAAAGGGTTGGAGTTGTTTCGATGTTAGCTCGTTCGTGTCGCGTTGCAGACTGCTCTCTCCTGTCGACCGTGCTTCTGTGCCGGTGGGGACATCTGGTGGCGTTAGTCTATGGGCGGCTAGTGCTGCCCACTACACCACCCCTCCCCCAGAGCGATGGTCCCGGATGAGGAGGGCGATGACGGTTTGCCGACTCCTAATAGACTTGGTATTCTCTGGCTCGTACTCTTCTTCCTACACGTGTGAACGTCTCGGTCGATGTCGTGGCTGCGGGCAGTGGTGTTGACGGAGGGCTGGTTACCGGTGAAGGTGCGCTGTTCGAGTGCGGGGTGCTTTCCTGGGAGATGAAAGCTGGCTTCACCCTGTCTGCGGAGACTTTTATCGTTTGACCTCGTCTGTCGACGTCGAAAGTTTTATCATCCCGCGATACGACTCTATAGGGGCCGGTGTAAGGTGGCTCGAGTGCGCCTCGGAGGGCGTCTTGTCTGATGAAGACGTGCGTTGAGTCTCTGAGAGCTTTGTGGATGAAGGTGCGATCTTCTCAGTGTTCGTCCCTGGGACTGTTAATCCCCTCTCGTAATTCCCGGATTAGGAGTTGATGTTCTGGTTGTCCCGAGGGGTCTGAAACAAAAAATTCACCCCGGGACTCTCAGGGGCTCGCCGTAGACGAGCTCTGCGCTTGAAGCTTGTAGGTCTTCTTTGAATGCTGCCCTAATTCCAAAAAAGTACGAGTCGGTCCACTTATTGCCGTGGCACATGAGAGAGGCCTTAAGTGTGCGATGGAAACGCCCAACGAGCCCGTTGGACGCTGGATGGTAGGCGGTTGTTCTGGCTCGTCGAAACCCGCAGAAATCTCCGAGTTTTTGGAAAAGGTCTGACTCGAACTGGCGGCCTTGGTCGGTAGTAATGGTTTCTGGGCAGCCAAATCGTGCAATCCATCCGTTGAGGAGGGCTTTGGCCACGGTTTCCGCGGTGATGTCTTGTACCGGAAAGGCTTCGGGCCATCTCGTAAAGCGGTCAAATGCGGTCACGAGGTAGCTGAAGCCTGTGGAAGGTGGCAGGCGTCCGACGATTTCTATGTGGACGTGCTGAAATCTGGCGGGTGTCACTGGAAACTATCTTACTGGCGTGACAGTGTGCCTGTTCACCTTGGCCGTCTGGCACTGGAGGCATGCGCGGGGCCGGCAGACGTATCGCAGATGACTTCGACGTCCAGCCCTGGCATGGCCTTCTTTTCTAGGCGGAGGGCTGTGGCTTGGTTCTGCAGCTTGCGAAGCTCCTCGTCTTGGAACTGAGAGCGGGCCAGTTCTGCGAAGTCGATTGGCTGCGTGATGGCCTCGATGCGGGAAAGAGTGTCTGCGACGATGTTGTCCCGCCCGGAAACGTGGCGAATATCAGTCGAAAATTGTCCGATGTAGTCCAGGTGGTTGAACTGACGCGGGGAGCACTGATCGGTCTTCAGCCTGAAGGCGAAGGTCAACGGCTTCTGGTCGGTGAAGATAGTAAAATGTTTACCTTCTACCATATGTCGAAAATGCTTGATTGATTCGTAGATGGCCAAGAGTTCGCGGTCGTAGGCGCTTTATTTTTGTTGTGTTGGGCTCATTTTCCTGGAAAAGAATGCCAGAGGTTGCCAGGCCTCCCTGGCGCGCTGGTGAAGTACAGCTCCTGACTGTCGTGGAAGCGTCTGTTAACACCGCTAGGTTGGCGGCCTGTTCCGGGTGAGACAGTAGCGTTGCCCTTCCGAAGTCCGCCTTACACTCGTTGACGGATCGTAGCAGCTCTTCTGTCCAAGTGACCGGTGTGCTGGGTTTCATCTTGGGGCTTGAGAGGAGGGCGTGTAAAGAGGCCTGGGTGTCGGCGGCGCCGGGCAGAAAACGTCTGTAAAAATTTATCATGCCCAGGAAGCGTCTTAATTCCCTGATCGTTTTAGGGGGCGTCCAAGCCTGCAAGGTGGCTATCCGATCTTCTAGTGGGCGCGAGCCTTCTGCGGAGATGCGGTAGTCTAGAAAGCTTACCTCGGGCTCTTCGAGGAGGCACTTCATCGAGTTGACGACGATGCCGTATTCCGTCAGTCGCTGGAAGAGTTGGCTCAGGTGTTCTCTGTGTTCTTCTGGTGAAGTTGAAAATATTAGGATGTCGTCGAGGTAAGCGAAGAAGAATTCCAGCACGCGGTGTGCCTCGTCTATGAAGCGTTGAAACGTCTGGGCGGCGTTCCTGAGGCGAAACTCATAAATGGAAATTCGTAAAGGCCGAAGAGAGTTGTCAGAGCCGTTTTCGGAATGTCCTCGCGCCTGACTGGAATCTGATGATAGGCCAGGACTAAGTCGATTGTTGAGAAGACGGTGCATTCCGCGAGGTAGTGGGCGTAATCGAGGATGTGCGGCACTGGGTAACGGTCGGGAATCGTCCGCGAATTAATGGAGCGGTAATCTCCACAGGGCCTCCAGCCCTCTTTCTTCGGCACCATATGTAGGGGCGATGACCAGGGGCTATCAGAGGGCCGTGCAACTGCCGGCTCGAATCATCTCTTCGAACTCTTTTTTGGCTATCTTGAGGCGGTCGGGGGCCAGACGGCGGGGGGCGGGCGTTTACTGGTTGCCCGGGCGTTGTTCGGATGTAGTGCTTTGTCCCGTGGCTCACCTGGCTGGGCGCACGACGTCGGGGAATTCGCGGAATATCTCGTGTCCGGTGGAGTCTTCGAGAATCATCTTCAAGCTCGGCGTCTGCGCGTTACTTGGTTCGCCTTTGGCTGAGAGTGCGGCCTTGTTGTCGATAATACGGCTGTGGCGGGGGTCTACTAAGAGGCCGTAGAATCCGAGAAAATCAACCCCGATGATGGCGCTCTCCACGTCGGCGATTACTAAGCGCCACTTGAGGCTGCGCTCTAAGCCTATGTCGAGGGCCAGCGAGATCCATCCATAAGTGTGGATGGTTGTGCCGTTGGCCGCGATCAGGTCGTAGTCCACGCGTTTTCTTCGTCCTGGTAGCGCTTTCCGTGGATAAACGCATAGGTCGGAACCGGTGTCGACGAGAAATCGCACCGTGCTGTTTTTCTCGGTAAGGTAGAGACGGCTTTCTGATGATTTGCAGTCAGTCGCCGCTGCTACTGACCGCCCTTGGAGTTTCCCGTGCCTTGAATGCACAGGGCTGTCTGCAATTGCGAGCATTTTTGCCAAACTCGCGGTGGAACCAGCACACCTCAGGGTTGATATCTCTGCTGCGACGGTCGTCGGTTTTCCAGGTCCACTGCTGGGCTGGCGCGCTTTTGTTTAAGTTGTTGGACCTAATTGCGGCAACTTGCTGGGACAACTCCTCGATCTGACGCTCGAGGGCGCTGCTGGTTGTCGTGGGTTGTTCGATGGCGTGGGCTGGGACATCCGTGACGGCCTCAGCGATGGAGTCTGCTATTTCGGCTGCCTCCTTCCAGTTTAATTCTGACCGCGTTAATAACGCTGTCCGTATGGCCCTAGGCAATTGTCTAGACCAGAGACTCTTTAAAGATCCTCCGGCCACGTGTCGGGGCCAAGGCGAGCATGTGCTCGCGGAACTTCGAAGGCTTCCTGTCGCCGATCTCCTCTCCCGCCATTAGGCGGCGTCGTCTTTCTTCATTAGAAGGTGTTAATTTCTTTAGGAGCTGGTTTTTTAGTTCCTGGTACTGGTTGGTGGTCGGCGGATTCGATATGATTTCGCATACCTTGATTGCCTGTTGTTGATCCAGGCTGGCGACTACGTGGTGGAACTTCGTTTCTTCTTTGGTCACATTGGCGAGATCGAACTGGACCTCCACGTGTTTGAACCAAAGGTCAGGTCGTTCGGTCCAAAGTGATGGTAATTTCGCTCCTATTCGGTTCACTTCCATGATGTGGATTTTTTTTAATTCGTCGTGGGTCACCAATATAGAGGAGGGTTGCGCCAGGAATAACACTCTGATATATTATATAAATACTTATTTATTGGTTAGAAATAATACAGCAAAGGGTTGGAGTTGTTTCGATGTTAGCTCGTTCGTGTCGCGTTGCAGACTGCTCTCTCCTGTCGACCGTGCTTCTTTGCCGGTGGGGACATCTGGTGGCGTTAGTGTATGGGTAGCTAGTGCTGCCCACTACAAATAGATTTAATTGAATATGTGATAAGGAAAAAATTAAACACTTTTGCCATTTCTATACTCTGCCTCTGTGAAGAAACTGAATGTTTTCATAACATTTCATTTAAACTACAAAATTCTTAATTGAAATGCTATTTTCTTATATTAGAATGATTACGTGTACCTACTGATTAGATTAAATCGATTAAATAAGATCGTATTATTTCTCATTTATAAATCTTTTGGCCTGTTTTATGGTGAGATTGAAACACAGTCTCTCGGCATCGGGATCACGTTATTCTATCAAGCCCATTCAATATACCCTAGTATAATATCTTTTAATATATTTAAATGTGAGAATATTTACTATATAAATAAATAAATAATTTAAATATTCGATTATATGTATTACCTATATATAAAAGTCCGTAGGTTTGCCAACCAGCCCCCAACCAAGAATCGCTCATCCACACATTTATTAAATAAATAAAAAAGTTGGAATTTATTTACCTTAGTCTATTCTAAAAAAAGGCACCGCACTTAATATTTTTCTAGACAATTTTGTTATAATTAACAAATAATATATCCGAAAAATTTGATTAGCGTTGCGAGGTCTTGCAGTATTGTAGTTCCGCCACTGGTTCTCGGCTGTATTTATTTATTTATCTATGTATCAAACTTTAAATTGGAGGAAAAGTCAAACTTTTTCAAGACTCGGTGCGATGTTTGCAGTTTCGGTGAATTAATAATTTGATGATAAAATATCTAAATCCTATTTTCATTTCGATTTAATATTTTTTTACCTAGAGTCAAAAGCCTTTTGGATTCACACCAACACTTCACAAATGGATAGAAAGCTTTCTGGCAAACCGTAGTATCAAAGTTGTGGTGGATGGAATGTCATCTGAATCTTTCTCCATAAATGCTGGTGTTCCCCAAAGCTCTGTAATCTCCCCCACACTCTTCCTAATATATATAAACGACCTTATCGATCAAACGTCAAACCACACTCATTGTTACGCCGACGATAGCACTCTGCACGACAAACCCTCCTCCCGAATAATCGAAACAATGTTGCCTCCTCAATCACTCTCGACCTAGACAAAATTAATAAATGGGGCTCTCAAAATTTAGTTAGCTTTAATGCGAACAAGACTCAATGTTGTCTAATTTCTATGGGCGAAAATAAAAATTTCCCTCATATTCACTTCGATTCGAATACCCTGAAAATGTGTGACAGCCTATTCATGTTGGGCGTCTCTGTCGCATCTGACCTGTCTTGGAATGAACACATCTCCTCTGTGACGAAATCTGCAGCAAGGAAGATTGGCCACTTATTCAGGTCCAAGCGATCTTTCACGCCCCTACAACTTCTCACCATCTAGAAGGCCCAAATCCGCCCCTATCTCGAATACGGCTCTCATCTATGGAGAGGAGCCTCTAAATATTCTCTTGCTACCCTGGATGCAATTCAGAAACGAGCCGTCAGGCTAATTGACGATTCTACCCTTACCGACTCCCTCGACTCGCTAGCGCAACGAAGAAATGTCTCTGCCCTTTCCCTTTTCTATAGATACTATCACGGAAGGTGCTCTGATGAGATAAGATCAGTAATTTCCCCCAAAGCATGCTTTGCGCGTAGTACGCGTTTTTCCGACACCCAACACTCTCTCGCGGTCAAATTAGCAAAGTGCCGGACCACTTCATTACATATATCCCCATGACTTCAAGGAACCGGAACTCTCTCCCAGCCTCCATCTTACCCAGCACTTATAATCTTCAAACCTTCAAAACTCGAGTGCATAATCACCTACGTCTCCACCCTCTCAATCAACTTTCCCTTCACTTCGGTAATGCAAGGGTCTTTCGAGATCCATAAGGGCTGCTTCTTTACTGGTGCGCCACTTCTTGCATTCGATTGCTTCGGCAAGCCCTCTGCATCTAGGCCCTCAGGGCGGTTACTATAAGAATATTTTTATTAATCAAATTTTTTCTATTTAAAGTGCGATTTATCATCTGGAATGTTGTGAATTAATCAAAAATTTAGATTTATGTATTTTTTTTTGTATTCTTTTTTTCTAAATTGATATAGAACGATCAAATTTTAATTTCCCGGAACATCAATTATTTTTAATCTTAAACAATTAAATGAAAATGTTGGAATTTTCTTTGGAAAGTGGATGCAAACAAATTCCTCCTGGATTGGAACACCATTATTTCTAGCACCACTCTCTGCATGCGGTTGATTAACTCATTGGTGGCCGTTGACGTAATTTTACGTTTTTTCAAATCAACCTACTGTAGCCGTTGACGTAAAAATACGTCATTTGAATTTTGTTCTCGAGTAGCCGTTGACGTACTATTACGTTTTTTTCATTTTTTTTCTCAAATTTGACACCCAAAAAAAAAATGAAAATTCTTTCTCATGGAACAAACTCAGCCAAATTTTGTATACATAATCTGTGGGTCTCTAGAGAGCTAGAAATGCAAAAACCAACCACCCAAAATGGGGGGCAGGTGGTCAAAAAATGAAAATTCTTGCCCATGCAGCAAATTAAACCAAATTTTGTATACATATTTTGTGGGCCTCTAGAGAGCTAGGAATGAAAAAACCAACCATCCAAAATGGGGGCGGGGGGTCAAAAAATTAAAATTCTTGCCCATGGAGCAAACTCAACCAAATTTTGTATACATATTTTGTGGGCCTCTAGAGAGCGAGGAATGGAAAAACCAACCATCCAAAATGAGGGGGGGGTCAAAAATTTAAAATTCTTACCCATGGAGCAAACTCAACCAAATTTTGTATACATATTTTGTGGGCCTCTAGAGAGCGAGGAATGAAAAAACCAACCATCCAAAATGGGGAGGGAGGGGGTCAAAATATTAAAATTCTTGCCCATGGAGCAAACTGAACCAAATTTTGTATACATATTTTGTGGGCCACTAGAGAGCGAGGAATAGAAAAACCAACCATCCAAAATGGGGGGGGGTCAAAAAATTAAAATTCTTGCCCATGTAGAAAACTCAACCAAATTTTGTATACATATTTTGTGGGCCACTAGAGAGCGAGGAATAGAAAAACCAACCATCCAAAATGGGGGGGGTCAAAAAATTAAAATTCTTGCCCATGTAGAAAACTCAACCAAATTTTGTATACATATTTTGTGGGCCTCTAAAGCGCGAGGAATGGAAAAACCAACCATCCAAAATGGGGGGGGTCAAAATATTAAAATTCTTGCTCATGCAGCAAATTAAACCAAATTTTGTATACATATTTTGTGGGCCTCTAAAGAGCTAGGAATGGAAAACCAACCATCCAAAATGGGGGGGGGTCAAAATATTAAAATTCTTGCCCATGCAGCAAATTAAACCAAATTTTGTATACATTTTTTGTGGGCCACTAGAGAGCGAGGAATGGAAAAACCAACCATCCAAATTGGGGGGGGGGGTCAAAAAATTAAAATTCTTGCCCATGGAGCAAACTCAACCAAATTTTGTATACATATTTTGTGGGCCTCTAGAGAGCGAGGAATGGAAAAACCAACCATCCAAAATGGGGGGGGGGATCAAAATATTAAACTTCTTGCCCATGCAGCAAATTAAACCAAATTTTGTATACATATTTTGTGGGCCTCTAGCTCAAGCTTGAGTTGTTTACCAAAAAAGAATTTAGTCTTTTTGATTTTAAGTCGATTCTTCTACGTTATCAGTAGAGGTTGCCATTAATAGTCAAAACATCAAAAATGGAATGCAATAAGGTTATTCCGCTAGTATTAGATAAGAATCGATCGTTATTTTTGATTTTAACCCGTTTCCTCCATGACTTCAGCAATGGTTACCAATAATAATCAATACGTCAAAAACCTAATGTAGAATTGTTATTCCTCAAGTATTAGATGAGAATCGATCACTATTTTTGATTTTAACTCGATTCCTCCATGTCTCCAGCAATGGTTACCAATAAAAACCGAAACGTCAAAAATCCAATATAGAATGGTTATTCCTCAAGTATTAGATCAGAATCAATCACTATTTTTGATTTTAACTCAATTCCTCCATGTCTTCAGCAATGGTTACCAATAAAAACCGAAACGTCAAAAATCCAATATAGAATGGTTATTCCTCAAGTATTAGATCAGAATCAATCACTATTTTTGATTTTAACTCAATTCCTCCATGTCTTCAGCAAAGGTAACGGATAAAAAACAACGCAGTTGCTATGGTTACTTATAAAATTTCCTCCCAAATTTTTATCATTTCACAGCGAGAAGCCTAACCATTCTTACTTAGCAAAATCGTGCTAAAATTCAACCTAATTGAATACTACAATTTGTGACCTTAATTGAGTCCATGGGTTCCGTAGTCTTTACCTGAGGACCCTTTGAAGTCCCGCTTGGCGCGAGAGCGATTACAATACTTTACCCATGCTTCGCATTGGATAAAGTAAAAAATTCTTGGGACTAAACATACTAATGGGACAGGTTAGGAAGAATAGTATAAATGACCACAGGTCCACAAATCCCTATATGGAAATACCTTTCTTTGGCAAAGTAATGAGTCGAAATATATTCAGACAAATTCTACAATCCATCCATTTTCCCAACAATGAGGAAATGCCTGAAAATGGTAGACCTAGTTCTAAATTATCTTTTGGATAAATTTGGTAAAGTGTACAAACCAAAACAAAACTTCTCCTTAGATGAATCAATAATTCCATATCGAAGACGGTTAAAGTTCAGGGTTTATAATCCAGAGAAACTTAAGAAATACGGACTTCTTGTAAGAATGCAATGCGATGTAGAAAATGGTTACACATTAAATTTAAATTATATTCTGGCAATGGGAAAAAGTTGTTTTTGTTTTATGTATTGTGTTCTTATAAGGGCAAGAATTTTCATTTTTTGAACCCCCACCCCCCTTGGTTTTTGCATTTCTACCTCTCTAGAAGCCCACAGATTATGTATACAAAATTTGGGTGAGTTTGCTCCATGGGTAAGAATTTTCATTTTTTGACCCTCCCCCCATTTTGGGTGGTTAGTTTTTGCATTTCTACCTCTCTAGAGGCCCACAGATTATGTATACAAATTTTGGTTGAGTCTGCTCCAAGAACAAGAATTTTCATTTTTGACACCTCCCCTTTTTGGGTGGTTTTTAAGGGGAATTTTTTAAACAAAAGTTGTCAAAAATCACATCCCTACAACTTTGGTCATTACAAAATTCGCCGTAGAGTTAATAGTTTATGAGTTATTTGACAATTTCTATTAGTGCCCCTCCCCCAAACCCCCTTTTTGAGTCAAAATATCAAAACGTTATATATACTGGTATTAAATTAGAAGACATATGATCCAAATATGAAATTTCATAATAATCCCTTCAGCCGTTTTTACCTGAATCGTGAGCAGAATTTACGGTGAACCCACGGAAACATACAGACATTAATTTTGTTGAGGGTGTTTTAGTTCATAACTTTGCTTGAAACGTTTCCAACCAAAATTTCGCATGATTTGGACCAATGTACAGACAAAACCTCAATTATATATATACATGTATAGATTTAGTATTTAAAAATCGCAAATTTTAAACACTTCAATCTTACAGCCTTTGAGCGTGTGTGACGTTTTGTGGCGCTTGGTAAAATGAATGTCATGAACTATTCGTACTCAAAATTATTTATTATAGTCAAAATGTAAAAAAAGCTTTTTTTATTTATATTTTCTCATGGAGCACTTGCTACCTTTCTGCAAGGCACTATTGCCCCGCGGAGCACAGTTTGGGAAACCCTGCCTTAAAACGTACAAAAATATTGTTTTAAAAAGCAATAATGGCAAAATTAGCATGTCTAAATTTAATTATAATACATAAAGAAATCCCTAGTTGGATAAAATATACCGGGCTTCAGCAGTAGGTCTAATGAAAAACTGAGCGGCTATATTGGAAAGAACTAGGCTATAAATATACGGAAAATAACATATGTATTATTGATATGGCGACTGCCAGCAAGGTGTTAATATATTCTATTTGGTAAAATACAAACATCTAATTGAACTCTTCTCATCTTTGAAATTTATCCCACATTATTGTTTCACTTTCAGGTAAATTATTTATTTTTCAAATGGCAATTTCTTCCTAGAGAAGGAAAAAAACAACTTTTTTCATGCACGATTACAATACTTGACCATACACTGTATGGTAGAGTAAAAAAATGGTTTTTTCCATAACAATAACAATATTAAATTTTGTTTGTTTTTTTCTCTGCCCTGTAAAATTTTCTTGTTGTGAGTTAGCAGCTTTACTATCTATGGCGACGATATGTTTATATTATTTCATAAGCATGCCAATTTTGAAATAAACCTGATAAGTGTGAATAATTAGTAGAGATTGTGGTGTTGGTGCAAGGTGAAACATCTTTAGGATAAGTGTGAGTCGAAGGGTTTCGTACCTAACATTAATTGGTAACTGAAATACCCGTCGCTCAGTGAATTCAAATAGTTCTAGTCCTCAAATTTAAAATTATAAATTAAACCGATACACCTAAAGAAATAAGCTATTATTGAAATATTTCTTATTTTAAAGGTATATCATACTATGGAATACGTGTTGATGAAAAATAATATAAACCTCATCAACCATAAAATTTTGTTATTAAAGCTAAGACATTATAATTTGCCTATTAATATTATTCTCTGGATTGAAAATTATCTCTCTAACAGATTTTCCTGTGTTCGGATTAATGGTGCTGAATCCCGAGAATACCTAGCACCTTCTGGGGTCCCTCAGGGTAGTCATCTCGGCCCTTTACTATTTCTCTTATTTATTAACGACTTGGCCCTTGTAAATCTTTATAGCAATATGCTTTTATTTGCTGATGATATTAAATTGTTCTTTGAAATCAGTGATGTTCAAGATTGCACAAAAGTACAAAATGATTTGAATAAACTAATTGACTGGTGCAAGGAAAACTTATTCTTTCTCAATTTTGATAAATGTTTCTCGATTACATTTTCCAGAAAAGACGATTTTATTTCTTTTGAATACCAGCTAAATAGCAATTCATCCTGTATCCGAGTCACTTCCATCAAAGACCTCGGGGTCACATTTGACGCTAAACTAACGTTCAATGAACATATAACCAAAGTGGTTAGTAAGGCAAACCGAATTTGGGGATTCATCATTCGCAACACTAAATTCTTCACAAACACGACTAGTATCAAACACTTGTACATAAGCTTGGTTAAATCTATATTGATGTATGCATCAACCATTTGGAGACCTAATTTGAAAATGAATATAGCAAGGCTTGAGAGAGTTCAGCATAAGGCGTTGAGACATCTTGCGTATCTATCTGGCAACCCTATGTCTAGATTCGACCACGATTATACAGCAATTAGTGAAACCTTTAGTCTACCAACAATTCTATCTTCCATGGGTGCTTCTGACAATGTATTAACTTACAAAATTATATCAAACAGAATCCATTGTCCAGAACTAAAGTCTCTTTTTACTTTAAATAATCCCACATATGTACTTAGACAAAACCAGCCTTTCTACCCTAAAGTACCAATCACGCGCCACGCCGAGAATAATCCAATTTATAGACTCTGTGTTTGCTATAACGCTCTTTCCTCAAGAACTAGTGTAATAGATTTGGCTTCTCATCCTAATAGAGTGACTAAAGAAATAAAAGAAAATACGCTATGTTATAATTAAGCTTTAAAGTTCAAAGTTCATTAGTTTGTTATTTACTGAATCTATCTTCACTTAACATATTACCTATTGTATCTCTCTGTTCCTTCTACATTATGTATGTATAATATTATGTTTAAACCAATTTGTAAAGGCCTCTTGCCGTCGAAAATAAAATAAATAAATAAATAAATATAATCTCCACTTTAAAAAAAAAAAAATAAATAAATAAATATAATGCGCCAGGCGTGCCTTCGGCAAGCCCTCTGCATCTAGGCTCTCCGGGCGGATACTATAAGAATATTTTTATTATTCATATTTTCTTATTTAAATTGCGATTGAATAAAAAATATAGATTTATGTATTTTTTTTTTTTTTTTTTTTTTTTTAGAAAATCATTCGAATTTTGAATCTCTTCAAAATTCGAAAGACTCAACGACATTTATTTAAAATTATATGGCATGGCTATATGTTTAAATTTAGAATCACTAGATCGCGAAATTTTACAAATTAAGATAACAATCTTTGAGTAAATTATTTAACGCGTTTACATATGTCAGAGAAGTTCACACCTGGCAGGTTAGCCAGATAGCCCGAATTGCTGTTAATGGCATTCGGGTTCGATTCCCGAGGGGGTAAAAAACAACCCTTCTGACATATAATTAAAAATATTCCATTCCATCGGATTTAATAGATGACACCATCTTATGATTTTCTAAGCAAATTTGTATCTAATTACCATCGCCAAATTGACATCTTTCATAATAGATTTATGTATTTCTTTTGTATTCTTTATTTTCTAAATTGATATAGAACGATCAAATTTTAATTTCCCTGAACATCAATTATTTTTAATCTTAAACAATTAAATGAAAATGTTGGAATTATCTTTGGAAAGTGGATGCAAACAAATTCCTCCTGGATTGGAACACCATTATATATATTCTAGTTGATAAAATACAAAAATCTAATCTCTTCTCATCTTTGAAATTTATCCCACATCATTATTTCACTTCCTGGTAAATTCTTTATTTTTCAAATGGCAATTTCTCCCTCTCCAATGAATTCTTTACATGCATGTCCCATGCATTTGTGTAGTATTTATGTAGTCAGTTATTAATTCAAAAAATTAATTTATTGAAAAGCATTAAATTATTTGATTTAACTGATAGTGCATGAAGAATTAAAATTCAAGTTGACATTGTTGAAATGTTTAATAGATATTTTTTAAGAAAAAATAGTACATTTCATTCTTTAATATCTTAAGACAATAATGATAGTTAAGTTTTAAATAATTTCATGTTAATTAAAGAATATTTTATAATATGATTAAAATAATTTCTTTAAAATCTCAAGATAGTTTTTAATGTGTCAAAAAAAATTTAATTAATCAGAGCGGAAAATAGTATAAAATTATTTTTTAATTTAAAACATTTCCAATTGATTCAAAATATAAGTTATTTAATTAAACAGACCAAATGAAATTTTGAGATAAAAAATAGTACAGTTAGTTTTCCTGTTGCTGTGTAGGGCGAACTGGGAGAGCCAGGGCTTCATGGACCTGCAGGAACACAAGGACCAGAAGGATTACCGGGACATGAAGGTCGAAAAGGCATTCAGGGAGAACCAGGACCTCCAGGCGAAAAAGGTCCTCAGGGCTCTAAAGATCCTCTGGGCCCTAAAGGTCCTCGGGGCTTTAAAGGTATTCGGGGGCCTAAAGGTATTCGAGGGCTTAAAGGTATTCGGGGCCCTAAAGGTCCTCAGGCCCCTAAAGGACCTGTGGGTCCTGTCGGCATCCCTGGAATTTCAGGAACAAAGGTAATGAAACTCATCGTTCACTTTGTCCATTTCAAAGCACCAAACTTAAAAATTTGATGTATCACTACAAAAATTACTCGAAAACTAGATTGCTAGAGTATACTCTACATCCCACGACTTTTCCTTATATCACCCCTTCTAGAAAATCATACAACCAATTTGTAGAATATATTATATACTATTTCATAAACACTTTAATAATCGTCAAAAAAAAAAAAAAAAAAAAAAACATCAGAGCAGAAAATAGTATAAAACTATTTTTTAATTTAAAGCATTTCAAATTGATTTAAAATATAAGTTATTTAATTAAACAGACCAAAAAACTTTCGAAATAAAAGATAACACACTTAGTTTGCCTGTGGCTGTGTAGGACGTATTGGGAGAGCCAGGACCTCTTGGGCCTGCGGGAGCACAAGGACCAGAAGGATTACCGGGACAAGATGGTCGACAATTCATTCCGGGAGAACCAGGACCTCCAGTCGAAAAAGGTCTTCAGGGTCCTGAAGGACCTGTAGGTCCTTTCGGCATCACTGGAATTTCAGGAACCAAGGTAATGAAACTCATCGTTCAGTTTGTCCATTTCAAAGCACCAACCTTAAAAATTCGATGTATCACTAAAAAAATTACTCGTAAACTAGATTGCTAGAATATACTCTACATCCTACGACTTTTCCTTATATCACCCCTTCTAGAAAATCATACTACCAATTTGTAGAATACATATACTATTTCATAAGCACGTCAATTTTGAAATAAACCGGATAACTGTGAGCCGGAAGGTTTCTATTCGTACGAAATATTTATGGTAACTGAATGACCCGTCGCTCCGCGAATTCAATATTTTGGCCGGCCCGGAGATATAATTCAAATAGTTCTGGTTCTCAGGAGCTATCAAATTTAAAATTACAAATTAAAGAAATACATCTAAAGATATAAGTTTTATTGAAATATTTCCTATTTTGAAGCTATACAATAGAATATGTGTTGATGAAAAATAATATAAATATACTCAGCTGCATCGGCACGCCCTCTGCAGCTAGGCCTTCCGGGAGGGTTGCCCTGGCGGGCAGAGTCTTAAAACGGCCAAAAGTTTGTTGGAAATATAATTTTGTTTAACTGTATTAAAATTAAATATATTTAATTTAATCCAGCTCTAATTTAAAGATATTTATATCTAAAAATAAACTGCAATGGATCGCTGCTAAACTTTATCCATAGTCGTTTGAAATATTAATATGTTTATTCCATTTCTATTATTATTAATCAGATGAGTTGTTGACTTAAAATCAAAAATAGTCATTGATTCTTATCTAATACTTGAGGAAAAACAATTCTGCATTGTATTATTAACGTTTCGGTCATTATTAGTAAGTGTTAATCGAAACGTCAAGAATGCAATGTAGAATGGTTATTGATCAACTATTAGATCAGAATCGATCGCTACTTTTTATTTTCAGTCGATTCCTCAATGTCTTCAGCAAAAATAACAGATACCTAAGATAACAACTCAGTTGCTATGGTTACTTATAAAATATCCTCCCAAAATTACCATTTTACAGAAAGAAGCCTATCCATTCTTACTTAAGAAAAGTTAAATGAGCTATATTAAACTAAAGAATTATTAAAAAAAAACTATCTTACTGTAAATAACTTTAAATTTTACTTACGTGTTGTATTTTAATTTTTTTTTCTTCAATATAATGACTTCGTGAATTATGAATTTCCCTGGGCACGTTCCTGATATAGGTATGGTGTTTTTGAACTAATAAGTTCATTTCCAAAAATATGAGTTTTTCAATTGCAAATAAATGAGTTTTGCAAAAACCTCGAATAGTTCAAAAAATGTATTTATTTATTCTACATCTATTAATTTGTTAATACATAACGATATTGACCTGGTTTCATAGATGTGTGTTTATTTTCATCTCTAGTGCATTTTTAGTTAACCTAATATGAAACTAAAAAACTTTACAAGAAATCATAAGTTGGTGTCATCTATTCAATCCGATGGAATGGAATATTTTTAATTACCTATATGTCAGAGGGGTTATTTTTCACCCCTCGGGAATCGAACCCGAGTGCCAGTAACACCATTCCGGGCCACCTGGCTCACCTGCAGGATGCGAACCTCTCTGACAGCCAGGTGGCCCTGATTGCTGTTACTGGCACTCGGGTTCGATTCCCGAGAGGGTGAAAAACAACCCCTCTGACATATAATTAAAAATATTCCATTCCATCGGATTGAATAGATGACACCAACTTATGATTTCTTGTAAATTTGAATCTATTACCATCGGCAAACTAATATTTTTATACTAAAAAACTTTAATTGAAAATATAGTTTTGCCCAGAATGGCAAAGTTGTTGATTCATAAAGAGAAATCAATGGCAAAACAAAATCTTTTCAAGGAATCAATGAGGTTGTCCTATGCTTTATGCAAATAAACATATAAATATAAATACCAAATATAAATATTTATATATATAGTATATAATTTATATGTTAGAGACTATAGTTTAGTGTTTAGTTGATATAGAAGGTTTGACCTTCATCATTCTTTTCATTAGAAATATTTTATCTGTTATTTCTCATGGGTTCAAATACCCAATTAAGTATAGGTAAATTTGATTCCTTTGTTATGTGACCTGCTTGCTATCACGACAAAGTAAATTTATCTACATTCAATCGAGTATTTGAACCCATGAGAAATCAACAGATAATTTTTTTCTAATTAGAAAGACGGATGATGAAGTGAAGATCAAACCTTTGAAACTATAGTCTCTAACGAATAAATTATATATAAAAACATATTTTTATTCGTTTTATATAATATATATTCATCAAGCATAGGACAATCTCAAGGATTACTCTTTATGAAAAACTTCATTTAATTCGCTTAAAAATCTCGTTGTTTTCCTTTATTTCTAGATTATTTTTTTAATAATTTTGTGGGAGCGAGTGCATTCGGATATAAGTTTTGGTGCGAATTGAATTTTATTAGTACCTGTGCCATATATTAATATAGGTATTACTGATTTTACGGGAAGGTCTCGGATTCTACTACCTACTCTGTTCCGCATTAGTAGGTGTCCCTAAAAATGTCTCGGATTTTTCAATTCGTCTTATTTCGAATATAATTAAAGCTATGAAAAAATGCTATTTTCAGCTTAATGAGGATTTTTAACAACAAATAGAAAATAATGACTAATTGTTTTAAGAAATCCATTCTTGTAATAAATATTAATAATAAAAAAATGTATTATTTAAGTGAAAAATAGCAAATGGTTTTTTCATTATTATAATTATTTATGACTATGGAAAGAGAAGCTTCTGGTAAAACCATCTAGATTGCACATTTTAAATGAGAATACATGATGTTTCGACACCAATTTCTGGAGACGTTTCTAAGTGCTATAGGAGAACTCTGTTGATAGATTATTTATTTAAGAGTACTAATTTATTAAAATAATTTGATAATATTATAAATTGTTTAATTAAAAATGGGAATTCGTTTTTGGTAAACAATAAAATTAATTTTCTATTTTTTGTCTATTTGTTGAAATAAGAAAATAGCGGAAAAATTTTAACCCCCCCCCCCCCCCCCCCCCGATTGAACCAATGAAAAAATTATCACCCTAGGTATGTATATAAGTATAGGTACTTGCACACAGCACACACTATATTTATATCTGAGTATGGGCTGGTTGTATACGCGTGCGTTTCTGTCCATGTATACATGTGTGTGTGTGTGTGTGTGTTGTTCTTCGGAAGGTTTGGAATGCGGTGCCCTGAATTGAACCGTGTGGCCCGCGCTCGAGGCTAACAACGAGTTTCACCGCGGAGGAATGCCATGCAAAGAGATAGGAATGTAGCCTCAGCGAGGGTCCTCAGGTAGCCGCACATTTCCAATGGATGGCCATGTGTGCGTGTGTCGGTGTCCATCCGAGAGAGAGGCTACAAGTTAGGAGCCTCTGGATAGATACCTTGCAACCAACTGAGTGGTTAGTTAGTTGTCTATAGTGAGTGGCGTACGAATCATCTTGAAATTCGATTTTTTTTTTATTTCCATCTACATCTATACATACAAACATACGTAACGATACACACCGACATTTACACATAGTGATAGTGATTTATGGTGAAAACTTGTGTTTTGATGTAAATAGTTTTGGATCCCCTTCGGGGGGTGACTCTGCAACCCCTTTTGATTTTCTCTTGATTAATCCGACTAGTGACATTCATTGAGGGTAAGTTCAATTATCCGTTTCTGTCCAAATTATTAAGCCAATTCTAGAAATAAATCTACAATATGCATAAAAACACTCTAGGTATGCATATTTAGATTTGGGAGCGCAACACGGCCGACAAAATTGTCTTTTCTTCTCCATGATATTGGGTTACTTTTTATGTTCATTTAAATCCTGCAAATGAGTAATAAAATGTTAATGCTAATTTTCTCTACTCCGTTTGCCTCCCCGCCCGTGGCATCCCTCTCTTTTCCTACTAGTTGGTTTACATTTTTGAAATAAAAAGTAATCAAGACTGTTGTTGTTAAGTGGCAGGCACCCAGGGAGGGAGTGGATCGGCGTGTCGGCTACCGAGGCACGCTTAACTGACATTCATTTGAATTTGACACAGTGGGGGATTGATTTCTTAATACGCATACAGACATGAAATTCTATCCTGCCCGGTTTTATAGCCTTCGAATGATTTAATGCTAAACATAAATGACAAACGCTTTGTAGCTTTCATTTAACAAAATAAACATATTGTTGCATCGTCCCCAAAATTGATCGTTATTCGAATGTTACATTGTTACATGAACATGGTATATATATATATATATATATATATATATCATATTATAATATAAGACATTAATTAATTAATTGGACCAAGTAAAAATGTAAAAAAATACCGAAAAATATAAAATTTTAGTGATATTCTAAACATTAATAAATACTTGATTACCAATTATTTAATTAAAATCATCCAATTGATTTTATTTAATATCAGACAGTTATTATATTTTTATTTTTTTAAATGATCCTTAATAATAACAATAAGGTTGAGGTTGATGGTATACCATCCTCCTCCTTCTATACTAAAGGTGGAGTTCCTCAAGGTTCTGTCATTTCACCCTCTATATTAATGACCTTTTGAATTTGCCATTTATCTATTGTTACGCAGTTACAGAGCCCCTATAACGCTTAACCCTTACAAAACAATCGTCCAAACATTCACTCCTCGAATAATTTATATTTAAACCGACTTAAAAAATGGGAGACTCATAACTTGGATAACTTTGTTTGACACAAAATGTTATCTGATTTCTATGTGCGTAGGGAGGGACCTTCCCACATTTCCTTTGATTCTAGCTCATTGGAATTTTGTGACAAAATATTAATGCTGGGAGTCACTTTGGGGTCTGACCTTTCTCGAAATGACCACATTACTTCTGTAGCAAAAGCTGTGGCATTAAGGTTGGCTTTCTATTCCGGATCAGGCGCTTTTTCATGTGCACTCAACTCTTTACCCTATGCAAGGCTCATATTCGCCCATGTCTCAAATATAGCTGTGGAGAGAAGCCTCCAAGCATTCTCTTGCCACCCTGGATGCAAGTCAGAGGCGAGCTATCAGACTAATAGGAGATCCAGCATTAAGTAGCGCTCTCGATTCCCTGGCACATCTTAGAACCGTCTCCGTCTTTTCCTTTTTTTATAGATACTACTATGGCCTATTTGTAAAAAACAAAACAAAAAAACACGATTTTCAAATGCATAGCACCCTTTTGTTGTGAAATTGGTTAAGAATCAAACCAACGCTTTCGCTAATTCGTTTATCACTATGACCTCCAGAGATTGAAACTGGCTTGCTGCCACCGTCTTCCCCGCGACCTATAACATTCAGCAGTTTAAGACCCGCATACACAGATACCTTCGACATATACCCAGCCCATAAAATCTCCTCTTTCTTTTTTTCACAATGGAGGATCGTATCCAGACCTTTAGAGGCTGCACCTTCCTGGTGCAATTCCTCGTATCAACATCTTTTGATCTAAAGCCTCATTTTCGCGAAAATACATGATTTTCAAACATTCAACACTCCTTCGCGATTAAATTAAATTCTAATCTAACAAACGCATTTACCAACTCGTTTATCCCTGACTTTCCGGCGGCATATAACTTTTAATTTTTCAAAACCAGCATCCACAGGTGCCTTCAGTTCTGACCAAATGCCAGAAATTTATTCTCCTTTTCAGGATGCAAGGGTCCACAACGGACTACAGAGATGTTACACATCTTCTTACATCGTGATAATTATAAAAAATAAAGATTTTATTTTTAATCATAAAAAATATATATTTTTTATATGTTTGAATCCATATATATATATATGTTTTTTTTTTTTTTTTTTTAATGCAATCGAATGCAAGAAGGGGTGCACCAGTAAAGATGTAGCCCCTATGGATCTCGAAAGACCCTTGCATTACCGAAGAGAAGGAAAGTTGATTAAGTGAGAGGGTGTAGACGTAGGTGTCTATGCACCCTGGTTTTGAAGGTTTGAAGATTATAGGTGCTGGGAAAGATAGAGGCTGGGAGAGAGTTCCAGTTCCTTGAAGTCATGGGGATATATGTATTGGCGAATGAAGTGGTCCGGCACTTTTCCAATTTGACCGCGAAAGAGTGTTGGGAGTCGGCAAAACGTGTGCTGCGTGCAAAGCATGCTTTGGGGGGAATTATTGATTTTGTTTCATCAGAGCACCTGCCGTGATAGTATCTATAGAAAAGGGAAAGGGCAGAGACATCTCTTCGATGAGCCAGCGAGTCGAGGGAGTCGGTGAGGGTAGAATCGTCAATGTATATATCTAATATAAATAAATATCATTTAATGAGACACTTCCAGTCCCTCTAGAAACTTCTGCTATCTGAGAAGCTGAAACTTCCAAGATAACTAAAAAATCCTAAGTTCTGAAAATATAATATGGGGCCGAGCTAGGGGTGTGTCTTGAAAGGGACTCAAAAACACATCAAATAAATAAAACATATACAGTAGTAGAAGAAGTCAAGGTCGTTAATATTCTTAAAAAAATTCGAATAGAATCATTGTCCAATTTGGACTAAAGTTTATAAAGATATTATACTATTAGAACCTTGCGAAACTAATGGCTTCAAAAATCAGCTACCCAAAATAGGTGGTTAAGAAAAGGGCGAGAAGAGAGGGGGGGGGGGGGGTCAAAGTGTTGAAATTCTAAGATATTTCTTTGATCTGGACCAAATTTTACAATTATTCTTTAGGAGCTGGCATGATATTTTTTTGGGGGGGGGCCTAAATTTTGGGGACCACGAGACCCTACCCGGCAGGACTAACAATCCAGAGGGCCTAGCGTGCATGCCCTCACAACTAGCACTTATATAATACTAATTTTATTTATTTATTTTTTTCTAAATTTTTAAATATTTTTTTCGTTGACTATTAATTTAGCAAATAAATAAAAAGTAAAGATATATCCAGACGTGGGCCCCCTATTTTCTTTGATTAAAAATAAACTAATACAAATATCAACATGCATTTTTTAAATTAAAAGATTCCGAAGACCATTCTGCTTAATTTCAAGATCTAAAGAAATTTTCAATTCTGGAAATATCAATTTTGTGATACAAGTCTAAGCAATTCATAATACTCTCTAGCGCTTCATGATAATATTTAAAACTAGTTCAGTTAAAAACGATTTCAACAAAGTTGGCATTTCGTCCCAAACTTTTCCAGAGAGTTAGTGGGATTATCTTAATTGGGAATATTTGTTCGTAGATTTTTTTCAAGATTTCAGATAAGATTGAAGCATTCCATGCAAATGAGAGAGCTTGGGCTATCCCCAAATCAAAATTGTTCGAAAAAAGTGGAGGTCGCTAATTTTCCGAAAGGTATTTGATCGTGACGTCATTTGGTTTAAAGGTATTTTGCTGCTGGCCTGTTTGGTTGCCGCCTCTCGATTGAGTGGCCTCCACATGCCTCTCTTCAGGTGGAATAGCAGGCGCAGGGAGGGGGCTCGATCTCTTTGAGGTATTTTCAAATGATCAACATCCCAGCGGTAGCTCCAGACCAAACAATCTTTTATTTAATTACTTTACAGAATCTAGTTTCAAGTCTCTTTCTTATGTCTCGCTCCTCTTTCTTCTTATATACATTCATATATATATATATATATATATCTGAAATATCTGCTTTTTTTTAATGATTCCTTTGGATTGTGTGAGTTATCTTCCGTTCCCACTCACTGTCTCCTGGTCCCTCCACTTCATTACTTCTAAGCCATCACTCTCTCTTTCTTGCTTTGAGTATATATTATATTATTAAGCAGTTAGCAATTTAAATAATGTATTTCCAATTATGTTTCTAAGCATTCGGAGAAAATCACAAATTTAGAGATCTGGCTGTGTTACAATAAATGGATTTAAATTCTATAGAAATGAAGCAATGATTTTTGTAAAAAAACAAACAAACAAACAAACAAACATTGTATTTAAGTAGAATCCAATAAGATTATTTTTTTTCGTTAATTGTTTGGGTACTTAGCATTATTAACGCCACCGCAGCTAGATTTGGCGGTTTTTAAATTTCGCCAATCTACACCTAAAATTTTAGAGATAAATCATAAAATAGAATAAATCAGTTCCCCTCTATCAAAAAACAACTTGAATAGGTTCGGTTTATGATCTCGGTTCGATTAGATCAAAAATGCGGGTACATTAACACCACCGCAAGGTTTTTTTGGGAACGGATTTTTTATCTAATCGAACCGAGATCACAAACCGAACCTATTCAAGTTGTTTGCAAGGTTTGTTTGGGAACGGATTTTTTATCTGATCGAACCGAGATCATAAACCGAACCTATTCAAGTTGTTTTTTGACAGAGGGGAACTGATTTATTCTATTTTATGATTTAGCTCTAAAATTTTAGGTGTAGATTGGCGAAATTTAAAAACCGCCAAATCTAGCTCCCGTGGCGTTAATACGTAAGTACCATTGTTTGTTATGTGGATATCTTTATATAACTAAAACAAATTTTTCTATATCCAATCGGATAATTGATCCCATGAGAAATAACAGATAAAACATTTCTCATTAAAAAACTGATAATGAAGGTCAAACCTTCAGAATTATAGTCTCAATCAAATAAATTATATCTACATATACATATGTATATTTGGTATTTATATGTATATTTGCATCAAGCAGAGGACAACCTCATTGATTTCTTTTTATGAATCAACAACTCTGCATCTGGAGAATCTGTTAAAACTAAAGAAAATTAAAATGAAATATAAAAACTATAAAAGTATAGTCTATTAAAATTACCCTAAAACTCGTACTAGTCAGCATAAAAGCTTGGATCGCCCACTAGTGGATGGTAGGAACCAGGTTGACTACCACTGTTTTAAATAATCTTTTTTTTCAAAATTAGTTGTTAATTACTTTTATATTATAAACTATCTTTTAAGGAAAGAAAGATTTCTTTAGTTTATACTAAGAAAAATTAAAGAAAAAATAGCCATAAAGTTTCTTCAGTAGGGAAAATGACTAAAAAAACTGCAAGATTTTGCTGAATTGACGAACGGTTTAAATTACCAACTGACTCTGTTGGCCTTTTCATAAACGTAAGGCAAAGTTGAGATAAAATAAATTTTAGAAAAAATAACTATCAGCACAAATGTATACCCAAGTTGGGATAAATCTTGATTAGATAGCTTAACCCTCACTCTTTTCTTTAAAATATTATTACTTAAAATTATTTCTTTAAAATATTATTACTCTTAAAAAATAATTAAATTTTTTTTTAATTAGAATATTTAGGTTTTTGACTTTTTTATACATCTTTTTACATTCATGCAGGAATGAAATGGTCAACCCTTCTTCTTCTAGTTTTCACGATGGAGGAGCCAACCCAGGCCTTTAGGGGATTCACCTTTTTGGTGTAACTCCTTCTCTCATCATTTTCATTAAAAAAAAAAAAAATCCAAACCATATTTTGCCAACCCATGAAATTTTCGGGGAGTCCCCCTATCCTTCACCAGTAGAGCAGGCTCTGGTTCCAATTAAATGACTAGTATTTACCTTTTCATTCTGAAATTAATTGGGAAAAATATGGTCCCTAACAAGGGACCAAATTTCATTTAAGGATTTTTGACGAAATATTTACTTGAGAAAATTTAATATATATACAATTCATAAAATAAAAAATTCGTTCATAACGCAATCTGTAATGGAAATTCATCCCTTCTTAGAATCACATTTTTTTTTTCGAAATGTATAATTAATTTCTCGAAAAATATCATTTACACGGAAATAATTATTAGAAGCCTTCTAGTAGCATCAAAATGTTTATTTCAAATTTACAAAAGAAAATGAATTAAAATAAACTGCAACGGATGGTTACTAGACTTTACCCATAGTCGTTTGAAATATTAATATGTTTATTCCTTAAATCAAGTTCACCACGAGAGTTTAATAATTTTTAATAAGTGAAACAAAGAGGTTGTCCACTGCTTGATGCAAATAAACATACACACATATTAAGATTGGAGTAATTTTTGGAGACGGACTGATAAGTGAATTAAGTGGATATTGATGAGGCAGTCCAAAAAAGAAGAAGATAATTTACACTATCTTTTTATTCATAAAACCGACGTTTCGGAGGCTATTCCCTCCTTCTTCAGGGTCTGTAATTAATTAAAATGGGATTTGGCCATCATTACAATCAAGTTGATTGATTGTAATGATGGCCAAATCCCATTTTAATTAATTACAGACCCTGAAGAAGGAGGGAATAGCCTCCGAAACGTCGGTTTTATGAATAAAAAGATAGTGTAAATTATCTTCTTCTTTTTTTGGACTGCCTCATCAATATCCACTTAATACACACATATATATTAAATATAGATATGTATGAGCGGCGTACGGTACTTGGATGTTGTGGATGCGGTGCATCCCTAGAATTTCAAACATTTAGAGTATTTTCATAAATTCAGGGGGATCTTTAAATTTTCAAATTATTATCTGTTATTTCAATAAAAAACATGTTTTGTTTTGGAAAGTATATTGGTTCTCGAAATTAAATAAAATTATTGCATAGTTTTAAGGGGCAATTAAAATGAATAATTTTTCCGAAAAGGGTGTCGAGAGAAGGTTTGAACTCCCTGCCTGGTATATCTTCCAGTTCAAGCAGACGAGTTTTAGTTGAATAAAAATTGTCTCTCGCTGAGGAACTATTAATAATACAAAAAACGAATAAATAAAGATGATTCGAGTATCTTTGGACTAATCCATTTCTAATAACTCTCAATTTATAAGATCGGAAATAACTAAGAGTGCAACAAGTCATAGTTTGCTTATAGTAATAGAATTAGAAGAAATTTAAGATTTTCTTATAGGACAGGCTGATTCATTGTGGAAGATGGTCGATTTCCACCTCAGGGACTGTTGAGTTTAAGTCACAAGATTTAATTTCTGACTCCTACCCTCACTCAGACAAAGCAGTTGGGGCGAAGGTCCCAAAATATTTTTTTTTTAAATCTAATGTTAAATTTGAAAAATAACGAAAATGATGCCGTATTCGATGAAATTTGCAAAAAGAAGCTAAGATAATACGACTAAAATTTCAAAAAATGAAGAGTACTTTTTTGGACAGCCTCCCCTGGTTGAAAAGCCACCAACCGCCACTGATATGTGTATATATTATTCATTTGTTTGAGACTATAGTTTCGAAGGTTTGGCCTTCATTATCAGTCTTATTTTTTTAATTATAAATATTATTTTTCATGGAATCAGTTTCGCTTGGATATTAAAAATGTTCTTTCTTAGCATATACAAGCTTGGTCGAAAATGTTTGACTAAGCTTCTTGTCTGTGCTAAGAAAGAACAAAATTTTCAATATCCAAGCGAAACTGACTCCATGAAAAATAATATTTATAATTAAAGAAAGACTGATGATTAAGGCCTAGCCTTCGAAACTATTAGTCTCAAACAAATAAATAATATATATACATATTTTATATATGTGTGTATTAGTGTATTTGCACCAAACAAAGGACAATCTCTTTGTTTCTCTTTATGATTCAATAACTCTGCTACTCTAGGCAAAATAAAAACTTTTCAATTAAATAATTGTATTCAATGATTTCTGATAGCTGATTCTACATATCGATAAATAATTTATTATTATTTTTTTTTGAAAAGGAAAAATGAATGGGCACCCGACAGGATTCGAACCTGTGAACTTTCCTCTCTTTAACCGAAGGAATGCGTTCTGTTTATCCCTTTATTATTAATCAGATATCACTGGCTATTTGAAGTCAATGTTGACTAAAAATCAAAAATATCCATCGATTCTCATCTAATACTTGAGAAATAACCATTCTGCGTTGCATTTTTGATGTTTCGAATATAGTATTCTTGAAGGGAACAAAATATTGATAATAGGTGAAAGTAGAAATGGTTTATTGATACTAAATGGCGCCTAATCATAAACCGTAAAAACGTGACGGAAGGCCGCGAGACCTGATCCGAAAGATGTCTTAGCAAAAAGCAATTTGGTATGCGAAGATCACTTTAATGGAAGTATTTATTAATCTTGTATATTTTAGAATATCTACACGTATATGTAGATATACATAATATAGAATAGAGAAAATTGAGCGAAATAATCTCGTTTTGACATTTAGATTCAAAATAAAAGAAAGTTTTTATCACAAATTAACACCACTTTGCGGTACATGCTTTATTTACTTTGAAGCTTGAAAAAGACATGGAAAAATTTGTCGAATGGAAAATCAGAGATGTGCCAAAAAGAACAATCCAAAGTGCGAGTGCCAAGTACCAAGTACCCAGCTCTCCATTCCTTATATCGTTCAAAATACTTGGGCGGTCTAAATCGTTCTTAATTTGTTAACCGACTTCAAAAAAAGGAGGAGGTTATCAATTCAACGGAATGTCTTGATTTTTTTTTGTTTGTTCGTTGATTTCTCTCCCTTCTACCATATGGACCGATTTAGATGATTTTTTTACATTGGGTTCAGTATAGTTTCCGATTGGTCCCGTATAAATTTCATTGGCATTGGGCCTTTTTTGTTATGTATGTTTACTCATAACTTCTTTGTTTATAGAACGATTTCGATAATTCTTTTTTTATTGGAAAGGGGGTACCTTAGGGGTGGTCCCATATTAATTTAGTCAAGTTCTGATGATATGATCAATGACAAAATAACGGAAATCTCCAATTCTTATGTGTAAATAATCAGTAATTATAATAAATAAAATCTTTTATAAAAAAAATCATTAAAACATTCATTTTAAACCCGCTAACGTTTTGAGATAATTTCTCTATTTATGAATTGAATTTTATTATCAATTTCTGATTCCTTCGCTCGAATCTTTCTCTTACGAGATCCGTGCAAGTTATTATCATAAGTCAATATTATTAACATCACTAAAAAGAGAAAAATAAAAATTATTTTTAGAAAAAAAACCGACTTCAAAAAAATTAAATGCAACAAATAAAATAATGAGAACTCAAAAATCAAAGAAAATGCACTAAAAGGTATAAAATAATTATCTAATTTAGTTACAACTTAACGACGAAATTGTTACATGAAATCACTTTTTGAAGTCGGTGCTAAACAAACTATATAAGCGAGTTCACGCGATTTTGTCTTCATTACCCGCTAAACGTAGGTACTAAGTAAGATTCGTCGAGTGCGATTCATAAAATTTATTATGTTTGGGACCTACTTCAAAAAGTGATTTCATGTAACAATTTCGTCTTTTAATAAATAGATAATTATTTTATACTATTTAGTGCATTTTGTTTGATTTTTGAGTTCTTATTATTTTATTTGTTGCATTTTATTTTTTTGAAGTTGGTTTTTTTTCTAAAAATTATTTGCATTTTTATTTTCATCTTCTTTTAATTGCTACAATGTCGAGGTCATTTATTGACACGGTCTGGAGCACGTCCACGTTAATACTCATATATTTTTTATAGCTTCATATATAATATATCTTTTATAGCTAGCATGTATATATATATATATATATTCTTTAGAAAGCAAGTTCAATTCCCGAAAGGGTTAAACAACTCTTCCGACATAATAAAAATAATCCATAACACCTCGGATTTAATATCTCTCTTGATTTTCTATATATACGAGCTGTTTAATGGCCTGCCTTTGTCACGCACTCTCGGCGGCTCGCTTCTCAAGGCGGGTGGTCTTGACGGGCAACGTCTCGGGATGTGATTATTAGGTGTCCAAAAAAACAACAACAAATTTTCTCAATTAATTTGGAGCTTAGAATTATAATTTCTTGCTCCCTCACTCATTTTCGGTAGTTAGAGGGCGAATTTTAAAAAATCCTTAAAGATATAAAAGGATTATTCTTACCAAATTTCATTTTTCTAGGTCCAGGGGTTTGGCCTGAGCTTTATTTCAAATCCTGTTTGCCTGATTGTCTATCTAAAGAAATATAAATCCTTTGGACTATGCTCACCTAAGATGAATTCCTTCTGACTCAGTCTAGTCTACGCAGGCTTTGAAAATAATAAATATTAAATAGGTATTGCTCTTCTCCATATATTTATATAAAAGTAAATCGAAAATTATAAAGAGGGTGATTATTTTGGGAATGGTCGAATTTTTTGTAGGGTCAAAGATAAATCAATTGGTGTGTGCACCAAAGGGCTTTTACTTTTGTACAGGCTCATCTTCATCTTTGAAATCATTCTACTAATTTGATTGAATTTAATTGAAAAAATTTTGTTTTACAGAGAATAGTAAAGTTGTTGTGTTATGCGGCTAGCTTGCTATAACAACAAAACTATATGTTCTGATCCATCTATATATATATATATATATATATCCAAACTTCTTAATTAATAAAGTAAAGGGTGTGTAGTTTCACAGTGAAACTACACACCCTTTACTTTATTAATTAATATCATGTTTCACCTAAAACCTGAGTTTGTATAAACCTCTTTGAGTTTTATTTCATTCACTGTGAAACTACACACCCTTTACTTTATTAATTAATATCATGTTTCACCTAAAACCTACACCACTTTCTCTAAGTAAAACCAAACTTCTTACTTGAGAAGTCAAGGTTGTTAAAAAAATTCGAATCTGGTCCAAAAAATGGTATGAGGGATGGAGGCGTCAAAAAATTATTGCTATAACAACAAAACGAATTTATCTATATCCAATAGGATTATTGAACCCATGTGAAATAATAGCTAAAATATTTCTAATTAAAGACTGATGTTGAAGGCCAAACCTTCGAAACTATTATATATATACTTTATTTGAATCAAGCAGAGGACACCTCATTGATTTCCCTATATGTATCTACCAATTTCTTCTTTTCAAATTAAGTTCTCCTTCTAGTATTTCATTCGAGATACCTACATATCACATAACTTGTTAACACAGTGATTTCATATTTTAATCTCCCATATCTCATATAAGCCAAGTCAAGAAGCTAGAAAAAATATCCCTAAATTATGGTTGATTTCAAAAAACCGGAAGTACCAATTTATTTGAAAATATTTGTTGTTTTGAGTCTATTTTCCCAATAAAGGCTGTAACGATTTTTTATTTTTTTAATAATACGTACATTTATCAAATATCTTGAGTTCTTCAAATTCCGATTGTAATTAAGGGAGGGGAGTAAATTAGTAGTGTCGCAAATAAACAATTTTTTTAAATATTATTATATTTCCGATATGATAATCAGAGAGCGTTATGCTTTGAAACTTAAGATATCTATTGCTAGAAGAAATATCCTAGGCTTTTGGTTGAAATTATAGAACCGGAAGTACATATATCTGTAACAACTATGAATAAGTGTGTAAGTCCCTCTTACCAAACTTTACAGGGATGCGATTTATAGTTTAGACAGGTAGTAAAAATCAATGGGAGTCATAAATCAAATCTCTAGAATTTCTACCATTCCTCCTAAGGACTAGACACTTTATTCACAATGTGGCCAACACCAGGGTATTCCTTCCTGTGAAGTTACTCAATTGTTCACAAAAATCGACTTTCAAACTTATTCACAGTTGTTACAGATATATAGTCTGAAGGTTTTTTGGTTTTGCTCCGGGTTTCTCAAAACGGCTTGGAGGAAAGCCAAATTAAAGTAATTTGAAGGAAAGATTTTGGAATGATGATTTCAAATAATGAAAAATCTAATGTGAAAGTCGTGTGGTGCCTACACCAGTTGATTTAAATATTAAATGTGAAAGTAAAAATCATGGTTGAAAATGATTTTTCTCTACGTTCCAAACATTTTTAAGCAGTGAGCAAAAAAAATATTTGCGTAAACTAGGCTAGTCCGGCAGGCAAGCCAGCTTGCTATACCAACAATCTCTATCCAATCGGGTATATGAACCCAAGAGAAATAACAGGTAGAATATTTTTAATTAAAAAGACTGATGATGAAGGTCAAAACCTTCTAAACTATATATATATATAATATGTCTAAAGCATCAAGCAGAGTACAACCTCATTGATTTCTATTCATGAATATTAATTTTTTCGATCAAACCTAACAATTTGATGGGTGATAATTATAAATGTATTCCTTAAGCAAAAGGCGAAGCAGATGGTGTGACGAAATTGCCTGCAACCACATCTGTTTTTCTCTTTTCAAACTTTGAAAACTTTAACAAGTTTTTTTTATTTCAGGGGTTTCTTTTCCCTGCTGCACTTACAAGACCCTTTTCATTTCGAGAAAAATTCCAGAAGGAACCCAGAGTGCACCTGCCGGCGAATCTGCTCAGGAGCTCAGGCCTTAAGTTACATGTCCATCTCACCAGAACTTCCTCCCTCTTACCACCTCAGAGCTGGCTTATCTTATCTAGACTCTAGCGACCAACAAATAGATTCAATCATTTACACTATTTCAGAATTTAAATTCAGATTCATATGATAGATAGACAGCTATTGGATTACTAATTAGTTGCTACTACCTGATAGTTTTCGAGAAAATTTCATTTAAGGTAATTCTTTCACAAATGCAAAAATTCAAGAAGTCTTCGAAACTTGGAATATAAGTCATTAAAAGCTTAATAAACACACTGTTAAAATTTGAAGACGATTTACCACACCAAACATGAAATAATTGCAATAAAAATGAAATTGTTTACATATGGTAGATTGGGAAAGGGTGGGAAAATTATCATTATTTTATTTTTTTTCATTGAAGGACTTTCACCATCATGATGAAAAACTAATATTTGTTAGAATAATATATTCGGAGTAACTTAAAAAAAATAGAAATTATTTACCTCGTAGTTTTGATAAAAAATAAAAAAACATATAGTAGAAAATTGATGGAAAAGCAGCCAGATGATAATTAAAATTATAAATCTCGAATAAAACCATTTATTGGAATGTCATTTTCATTCCCTTATAAGCCGACGTTTCAGGGTATCTTCCCGCCTTCTTCAGGATTTAAAATGGTCAACAAAGACTTTGGTCCAATTTGATTTAAAATCTTAACAAAGTTCTTTAAAAATGTATATGTTAACAATAAATGTTAATAAAATCGATAAAATATTAATTAGTACTTTTGTAGATTGGTGTACACGGAGCATGTCTTTTATTTATCACTTTATTATTAGTTATGTTATAAGAAAATTATTTGAATTTACGAATTTTATCAGACTAGCAAGAAACTCGCTTCCGACTTCGCTCCTTGGGCCCCAAAAAGCAGATATTTTTAGCCAGGGGCTCAGTTCCTGATGCCTCATATTCTAAATTATTATACAAAAATTATTAACTAATAAATTAATTAATTTTTAATGTATTTATTAAGAAGAATTCAACCATTTTATTTTAATAATATTGGCTAATTTACTCGGGAAGTAGGTACAGTAAACACTAATGAGGAGAGTTAAGAAAACATTTCAATAAAAATTGGAGGGAAAATGTTTTTTTTTTAAGACTTGGTACACTCTCCGGGGATACTGAGCTGTCAGTTGGGGAGTAACCCCTATTAATAAAAAATATAATAAACTATTCAAATTGTATTTCTTGAATTAACTGTTTGTTTATGCTTTTCTCATGGCAGCGGGTGAAATTCTCAATAAAAAAACTACATTTTATAATCAGAAGCAAAATCTTCCTATTCTAATCACTTCTCCGCATTGGAAATAAAAATATTTTAGCACAGGAACAAACTTACTACGATTTTCTCTTCTTTGGTATCGTAATCCCTTCATACAGATACACGGGAAGAAAAAATCACGGATAAAAATAATTTTTCTAAGCACAATAAGCAAAAAATTCGAGGCAATTCAACACACCGGGCCGATTATTACAGGCAAGCTATATACTAGTAGATATATATATATCCCTATATATTATAAAAATGAAACGTTGACGCATATTTTGTTTGATCAGGCCAAAAATTTGCACAGTTAATCCTTAGAATCATATAAATTATGTGTTTTAAGTATTTTTCAAAATTTGACCTCTAACTACTTAAAAACTGCTCATTTATCAGCAAAATTTCGTATATTTGAAGACATGTTTAGTTCAAACGGTTTGACGAATTTCGATGAAGTTTGGTATATTAACAATAGTGGGTACCATATTTAACCTACTAAAGTAAAATAATATTAACTAAATTGCATTATTTATAACTAGTATTATATTATTGAAATATTAATTAATGTGTTAATTAATATTTTAATCAAATATTCAGGATACATATATGTGTACATAATTTTCACACGCTTGCTATTTTCGTTTTTCGATTGTATGCAAAACATATTTGCATCTTAATTTACTCACTCGCTGTCATGAATAAAAAGCGAAATACACATTTGCCAACTTGTTTATCCCTATGACTTCTAAGGACTGGGACTCGCTTCTTCTTCATCTTTCTTGCAACCTACAACCCTCAGTTTCTGAAGACCCGCGTCCACAGCTACCTTCGACTCCAACCAAACCACTAAAATGTCTTCCTCTTATCCTTCTTCTTTTCGTGATGTGGTGGGGGGTCAATCCAGGCTTATAGAAGTTCCACCTTCTTGCTATAACTCTTTTCGTCTTAAAATCATTTAAACTTAAAAGTGAAAGTCATGAGGTGCGCACCCAATATGTTTACTATTAAATAATCATTGTTTTAACTATACCTGCAATTTAAAAACCATTTGAATTTGTTTGCATATTTAAAATACTTTTTTAAATAATTATACAAACTCCCTCATCTTTATTTAAATTTAAAACAAAATATATATTTATTGTGCATTTAGAAAGTCTCTTGTTCTGCAGCAATTCTGGTTTCCTAACGCGCATCTGCATGAGATTTTTATGGAACACAAGCGCTCGACTGAATGAGGTAAAATATTCATGTACGTAGGAGGCAGGCAGCCCGTTAAATTCTGCTACCAAACCTCACCATCTAGAGTCCATCTTCGGCGTTGAAGAAAATGCATCATTCACAATAACTTCCCTATTCATTTGAACTCAATAATTCACCCATCCAAAATGTTGTCTTTTTGTATGAAAAATTAAATTAGTGATATCAATAGAAAAAGTAGTTTTACATTATTAATTTGAATTATACGGGCTAATGTGAACGTCTTTTAAAAAATGAAATAAAATGAAATTGTACTGATGCATACGTTCACATTCTATAATAAGGTACCACTTTAGAGTTGACAAATAGGAAAAAAGAAGACAGACATTGCTAGAATAGTAATTAAAGTTAGGATTTAATTTGGATTAGTAGTAAGCAATTTATATTCAAATGCTGGTGTCCTCTTTGATTTATTCATATAAATAATTATTGTATATGTTGAAATTAGCTCTCCAGAGGTAATGAACTACGCGCACCCTTTTATGCGTAGGTATACCTAGATGGTCTAGCACGCATGCTATCTCTCTCTCTGATTTTTTTCATTCGATAACCAATTTACTTTGCTAAAAAGAAGTTTACACTTCAAAAACTACTATAACGTCGCATAAAATTAATTCTCGTGAACGCATAGGTATGCTATCACACGTAAAAAATTATCTAAACCCGATGTCCTGTCGTCGGAAGATTATGCGTGAATTTAGCTTTAGTAGTAGAGTAAATATTAATCCCATCCAAAACAATTCTGTGAAAAAAAGGCCAAGTTCGAAAAAGTAATGAAATCCTAGGATGCAGCCAAGTTAAATTAGACAAGAATAATTATGATTTGAGAAAAAAACTTTCAATTAAAATGCATTTTTTCCATTTTGAACGACAATCTAGATTTGTGGATTCTTAATTAAACTTGGCCTGTTTTTTCAGAGAAGTGCTTTCTTTGGATGGGATTTCCCATCTTTTGTAAGCTAATGTGTGAATTTTATTTTTAATTATTTATTTTTTGAGGCGGGTTAATTTACCCTACAAAAATTTCACATCTTCATTTTAGAGGTTAAGGGTAGTAAAGCTTCTGTGATTAATTTTCACTTTTATTACTCCTAAACTCTACAAAATTGCCAAATTTTAGCATCCTAGGGTCATTACATATTTAAAAATGACAAAAACTTCCCTCTACGATCTTCAGCCCTTCAGTTTAAGGGTTGTAAGAGAGATAGTTTGTTTGAGTTTTTGGAATATTTCCTTTATTTGTGTTCCAAACTCTACCACCATACGAAATTTCATGATGCTGGAATGATTGGAAGTACCCGATAGGTTTTGATGACCCGTCAGTGAGTGAGTGCCAAAATTAGCTAAAAAAATCTTATTGATTGTTTATATATTAAAAAAAAAATACAAATCTTTAATAAAAACAATCCAGAAGATGTTTATTTTAAAAACCAAACGTTTCGGGACAATTTCTTCTTTTGTCAATGGTAATTTTTCAAAAAAAAGAAAAGAAAAAAAAAGTTGCTTCCTCTAAAATTTAGAATGCAACACGATAGCAAATATTAAATATTAAAGATATTAAATATTTTTATAAAGACACTTGTACAGATTGTCTTGGTGACAGATTACCTTTAAATAAAAATATAAATATTTATGCAAAGTTATTTTTCTCTAAAGATATATATATATATATATATATATATATATATATATATATATATATATATATATACATATATATGGGCATCTATGTTCCCGAGGCCAATAAAAAGAAAAGAAAATATATATATATATATATATATATATATATATATGTGTGTGTGTGTGTGTGTTTAGTGTTTATTTGCATCAAGCAGATGACAGCCTCTTTGTTTTCTCTTTATGATTAATTTTATAATGTTACATATTATGAATGAAGTAAAATAAATTTTATAAAACATGAAACAATGACTAACTACCTGTTCGCTAATTGTTGGTGTGGCTATATTTAATTTTATGTACCGACTCTTCTTTCGTTTCCAATAATTTTCCTCGACCATTAATTATAGGAAGCTTGTTCTGGTTCCCGAACTGAAGGCAATTCGACTGGTTGTATGTAGCATTTCCTTCCATTCCCTGCAATGCATTCCTCTGTAATAGACACTCTGAAAAATAGATAAAAGTCGAATCATGCTATGGGAATGGAGGATTCGTTGAAGAAAATTTCTTTTTGGATAAGAAATTTAAGCGACCATCGAACTCTCTCTGAATTCCACAACTCCACCTTCATTAAAAATAAAATTCAGAATGTAAAGTAGAAAAAAACTAAATTGTTATTCATGGTTTTCACCGGTGATTACTAAAGATAGAGAATTATCAAAAATGTCTAATAGAGACACGCATTTTAGAACGTTGATTTGCAATCCAATTGCTGCGTTTGTGGCTTACGTAATTCGCATTGCGATTTGGCACCTGGTTTTTCGAAATTCAATTAATTCTACAAAATTTACCATGCTAGTCTCAACGAAAAACCAATAAAAATCAAAAAAGTTTTAAAATTAATATATGTAACTAGACTATAAGATATATAAATTCAGTTTTCCCCTCATACTAACAAGCCTGTTTTTCTTTTCATGGCTATTCACTCACTCATTGCTCTTGATTGTTTTTTTGTTTTTGTGAAACAAAATATACTTATACATTAAAATAATATAAATAATTTATTTCTAAATCCGTAAACTTCCTAATATTTTAAAATATTTAATTATTGTGATAAACGTACATAATGGAGTATATAAATATAAAAGTTGACTTATCATTTTTTGTAACTTGATTGAATTAAATATTTTTTTGAAGATTGAGGTATATCTCCAAAAAATTATCAATTCACTCAACCATGGTATAACTGAGAGATAAATATAATTATGTGGGTAAAGCCCATTATTACGTTTCCATTGGGTTCTTTACAAATTCTAAACGAATTTACAACAAAGAAGCAAACTTTTCCTTTCACTAAATGTTAAGTTTAGTTCAATTAATCTAGTCGTTTCGGTTTATTTTTTTATAACTGTGTGCTTTAAGTAGTAATGTATCAAGAGTAAAGCGTGTTCGAATTGTCATAAGTGAACGTCATAAAGTAAAATTATATTAGGTTGGTGTTGGTGGTGTTTCACAAAGAGGAAAAATAAAAGAATTAGATTTTTTTAAATGTCTCAATAATGTTTCGGGTTGTTAACCCATCGTCAGGTGTACAAAATGTCACGGACAACAAAATCCGTATTAAGACACCCACTTGTAGTGAGAAGAACAATTGTTACGTATTTTTAGAATAACAAAATAATGAATTAAATCCAATCCCTACACAAATTGAGATATATCTAGGGGTAACCTAAGAGAAAGTAAAAAAACAGCAAATTTCTGTGAGTTATACCTATATATATACCACCATTATCTATATACAAAACGCTTCGACTTTAAATTCTAGGCTCGTTACCAAGGGATTGTAGTATTTTTTTTTGTGTTTATTTAATAATCACAATGTTCGATGAATAATTGAACTAATTACTAATTAGGAGATTTCGACAAACGATAATAATATTCGAGAATAGTTTACCCTGGTGAAGACCAATAAATTAAATACTTCATATCCTACTAATACTTTTTTATTTAACAAAAATAATTAAATATTAATCCCTTGAGAAAAATTTTGTTTTCATCTAAATTCATAAAATTAAAATAAAAAATTTCGATTTTATGATCAATACATCCTCATAACCAGAGACCCGATTTTTATGCAATTGCATATTTAGTTAGCCTGCCTTTTTTAATCAGTTGACCCAATTTCTTCCCGAATTAGTGCATTTAGACGCATTTAAATCATTTTCATTTTCCATATTTGTAGATAAATGCATAGATATCAGTGGCGTGCAGTCCATGGATGCACTTTACCGCTTTGTTAATTAATATTTTATCTACCATATTATAAAATTGTTGTACAGACAAACTGACCCGAAGGCTTGTCTAGCGTGCAGAGGGTGGGACACAATCATGTTCAAACCTGTCGCGATACTATCGCTGTTTGCCAGTAGCAGCACATCAGCTCATTTAATAGATACACCTGGATCCTGGGAGCCCCTGGTATTTAGACAACTGAATTGGCATATCAGTTAAGAAGGGTCTGACTACCTCAGGACCGGACTTCGCGTTCCTGCCTAGCATCTATTTGTACACTCAACATTAAAAAAAACTGGATACTCGAAAATTAAAAAAAATTAAATCATTTTTTTATACATTATTATTATGAGAACATAAAAAATAATTTTATAATTAAGTAGACAAAATATTAATAAAAACAAAGAGGCTAAGTGCACGCCGTACTCGCAAACCATGGGTATTGTAATTTTTCAAATTACATCCAAACTAATTATTTTATATTTTAAAAAATTTTTGATGCTCTTTACTCGGTCTTTTAAATTCTCTTAAGATGAACAATGAAAAAGAGCATCAAAATTTTTTTAAAATATAAAACCGGTCTAGCATCATTATATTAATAATTATTTTATAGCGACCAAAAAAATACTTATTGAAAGTACTCAGACAGAGCGTCAACTAAGATACAAAGGAGGATTATTTTTACTTGCCCTTGGATGTAGTCAAAGTGAAGATAGACTGTCCACTCTGTCTTTAATAATAAATGAAAAAAAATCTAATGTTAAATTTGAAAAATTATATTAAGTGGTTATTGATTAATTTCACGAAGAATAAACTAAAATTTTCAAAAATAATGGGTCCTTTTTGGGATAGCATCCCCTGGCTGAAAAAGTCACCGCCCGCCCCTGATAAATATATTATATTTATAAATGAATATTTTTATAAAGACAATTAATTAGTAAAATTATTTTTGTTTAGAATTTTGATTAAAACAAATTTTAATTTTTAATAAATTCCTAGGGAAAATATTTTTTAGTGTCTATTTTATATTGTTTTTATATAGCTAAGTTTATTTTTGTTCTATTGGTTTTCGGATTCTGAGAAAAGTTTTTTTCTCATTTTTGTTTCTCTTTATGTAAAAATGTTTATCATTGAAAAAATAAACTGCAACGGATCGTTGATAAACTTTATCCAAATTCATTTGAAATATTAATATGTTTTGCTGGCTTGGTGTGTACTGGATATATTAATTATTTATCCTTTAACAATAAAAAAATAATATGTTTATTCCTTTATTATTAATCAGATATCACTTGGAATTTGCAGTTCATGTTGACTTGAATTCAATAATAATGATCGATTCTCATTTAATAGTCGAGGAATAACCATTCTACATTGGATTTTTGACGTTTCGGTTTTTATTGGTAACCATTGCTGGAGACATGGAGGAATCGACTTAAAATCAAAAATAGCCATCGATTCTCATCTAATACTCGAGGAATAACAATTCTACATTAGATTTTTGACGCTTCGATTATTATTGGTAACCATTGCTGAAGACATGGAGGAAACGGCTTAAAATCAAAAATAACGATCAATTCTTATCTACTACTAGAGGAATAACCTTATTGCATTCCATTTTTGATGTTTTGACTATTAATGACAACCTCTACTGAAAACGTGGAAGAATCGACTTAAAATCAAAAAGACTAAATTCTTTTATGGCAAACAACTCAAGTTTGAGCTGTTCTACCAAAAAGAATTTAGTCTTTGATTTTAAGTCGATTCTTCCACGTTTTCAGTAGAGGTTGTCATTAATAGTCAAAACATCAAAATGGAATGCAATAAGGTTATTCTCTCTAGTATTAGATAAGAATCGATCGTTATTTTTGATTTTAAGTCGTTTCCTCCATGTCTTCAGCAATGGTTACCAAGTAATAATCGAAGCGTCAAAAATCTAATGCAAATGGTTATTCCTCGAGTATCTATATGAGAATCGATGGCTATTTTTGATTTTAAGTCGATTCCTCCATTTCTACAGCAATGGTTACTAATAATAACGGAAATGTCAAAAAATCCAATATAGAATGGTTATTCCTCAAGTACTAGATGAGAATCAATCGCTATTTTTGATTTTATGTCGATTCCTCTATGTCTACAGCAATGGTTACCAATAAAAACCGAAACGTCAAAAATCCAATATAGAATGGTTATTCCTCAAGTACTAGATGAGAATCAATCGCTATTTTTGGTTTTAAATAGATTCCTCTATCTCTTCAGCAATGGTTACCAATAAAAATCGAAACGTCAAAAATCCAATATAGAATGGTTATTCCTCAAGTACTAGATGAGAATCAATCGCTATTTTTGGTTTTAAGTCGATTCCTCTATAAAGGTAACGGATAAGAAAAGAACGCAGTTGCTATGGTTACTTATAAACTTTCCTCCCAAATTTTTAGCATTTCACAGAGCGAAGACTAACTATCCACTCTTACTTAGTTAGGTTAAATGAATTCTATATTAAACAGATAAAATGAATAAATTTTAAAGAATTTAAAAATCTTTCTTTAGAGTAAAGTACTTTAAAATATAATTTTACTAAAAACTTTATTTAACCTTTTTTGTCGTCCCCAAGGTACTTAATTAGGTTATTAAATTTCATCAAAATTGGTTAAGTCATTTTAGAGATATTTAGAAAAAACCAGCTGAAATAAATAATGTTGTATAATACTAATGTTTGTGGGCTGATATGTACCAAAAACTAATCAGCGCTTCATTTTGTTAAACTAATAGTAGGTTTTCAATTTCAATTCAATCAGAACAACATACATCCATCCATCCATCCACAGGCACTTCCAAAAAAATGGCACTTTTTGGCCTCTCGACGAGATTCCAGGTAATTTTTGGCAAAATCGTCACGTGCTAAAATTCAATCTCATTGAATACTTCAACTTGTGACCTTAATTGAGTCCATGGGTTCCGTAGTCTTTACCTGAGGACCCTTTGAAGTCGCGCTTGCCGCGCGACCGATTACAATACTTTCTCCCATGCTTCGCATTGCATAAAGTAAAAATATAATAAAAAGATATATTTTTTATGTTTTTCTTCTATCATACACACAAATAATTTTGTTTTATCTTTTTTCTTCTACCTTACTTTAACAATTCATTATTAACTTATTATAATTATGGAAAATAATTATATTTTATTTTGCAAAGAAATAAGTATCTATTTGAGAAAGAAAGATCGAATTTTTTTCGATATTTTTTCAATATTTAATCAATTTATTACAGAACCCTCCTACATGTAATATAAACATATCTAGTAAAATCTTTGATTCGACCTAAATTCATTTTCGTTAATATTTTATTTTATTCATTTTGCTGTTAGAGCTTTTTTCTTAATACCATATATTAACAATACATAAAAAATTATTGGATATTGGGCTATTTCATTTCAAATTTTAACATTTTTGCTGCATAGTTTATTGAATATTTTTCGGGTTATTGCTGCATATTTTTTGGGTTTTTACTGGATAAAAATCCGGTCTCTGCTCATAATTGAAACCAAACAAATAATTATTGATTGTATTAAATTTATTAAAATAAAATAAAAATTGTCTTGGATTGTCTTTTTGCGAGAAACATGGTAAGCGTTCGGTCAAACCTGCCGAAAATTTTCTCATTTGCTGATTGATATGAAATCAAAAGGCAAGACGAGCTTGAAAGCAGCCAAGTCGAACAAGCGGCGAGTTTCCAGCTCTTTCGACTTGGCTCTGCCAAACTCTGCTCACGCATTCTTTCTTTCATTATTCCAACGTTGCTCCCTTATCTATCGGTTGTGGTCCAGCCGTCCAGTTCTGCTCCATCTTCAATCCCGTTTGGTCAAAAACGAACGCCACGCCGGTGCTTCTGTTTATAAGCTCATTCAAGCGCAAGAACAAATGCATGCATGAAAGTACAGCTTCCAAAGAGACAAACAACCACCACCTATCATTTCCATAGTGGAGGAGGGAATTTTACATTTGCAACCCCTATTTGCTTCCACATTTCGCCTATTTTATACTTCAACTATTATTAATTTTCGTATATCTTGACATTTTCAAACATTTCTATATTTTATAAATAATGAGGGCTGTGTTGGTCCTAGATGAAATATTATAACCATTTAGTATGAAGGATTTAAGGATGGATTTCACAATATTTTATTTTTAAATAAATAAAATGAACATTTTAAAAAATAATTGATTCCATCTCGGATAGTAGATGACAACCTCTTGTGATTTTCTTAGGAATTTAAAGTATAGTTCGATAGGCGAATTGAACTATTATATTTAATTATTTTTTTTATTGTTTTTAATTTGGGAGTCAGGTTGGCCGAGTGGTTATTATAGAGCATGCCTTCTAATCAAGATAGCCCGGGTTCAAGCGCGACTCGCTGCAAATATTTGACCGGCTATAATCTGATCCCTTAAGGGGAAGGGAATGGGAAACCACCCCAGAGAAAAATTTCCCCAGGAGAATTACAATGGAGAGGATACTCTACATAGTAATCGCCTAGGCTCGGAATTGAGTATGGCACTTGAAGAAGAAGAATTGGGAAAAAGAAAAAAAAACATAAATTAAAAATTTATAAAAAGAAATCAATGAGGTTGTCCTTTGCTTGAAGCAAATAAACACACACACACATATATATTTCATTCTGAGTTTTGTTTTTAATTTGAGTGTTTGGACAATGATTTAATAAGTAAACTGCAGTATTCACTCCCTTCTGCCCATAGATATCCCTGCATGTCTCGGTCATACATCATTGACCTTCCGCTTTCTATGATTGTTTTATTTTCTCTTTCGCTCATACCATTCTACTCTGGAGTATATGTCTATTTCTAAGAATTCTTTAATTTTTTGGTTACAATATTCACTTCCATTTTAAACTTGTAATTTTTTGATGTTATGTTCAAATGTATTTTTTGAAAATTATTAACAATCGCCATTTGACTTTTATATTCAAATTAGAAATAGTCATTGCATTGCCATTCGATCTTTGAAAATTTTCAAAAATTGAAACCCACAAAATATTCTAATGAAGAGATTTAATCTTTGAATATAAAATTTTACGCGTGCTATATGTGAGATGTGGTTAAACATCGAAGGGCAAGCCAATTATTGCCAGGACTGCATTTTTGGTAGGGTTCACTTCCCTAAGAGGTGGATACAACTCTTCTAACATAATAAATATAATCCATAACGGATATTTGGATTTAGTAGCTGACAAACTCTCTTTATCATTTTGTTGAAAATGCCTGGAATGTGGAGAAAAAGCATTTTCAACTATGATTTTTTTTCTGTCTGTGAGTCTCGAATGTGTGCCTGAATCCATAACTTAAGAACGAAAAGTCGTAGAAAGGTGCTAAATGTTTATATTTCCGATGGAAAGAACTGATTAGATTTTGGACTTTCTAGTTCCAGGCTTCCGATTGACAAAATGCAAAATTATCCAAAAAAAATATCATTTTTTGAGATTTTAATCCGTTTCTCAAGTGAAAAATAATAAACAATACAACAGGTGTGTTTTGCATTATTCACCAAAACTGCAAACAGCTTACAGAGTCTTGAAAAACTTTTCCCTCTCATTAAGAGTATTGAAAAGGACCTTAACGGAAATCCCCAAGTTTTTAGAGCATCTCTTCAACAAAATTGCCTTACGCCGAAATTCCGCGAGTTATTTGGAAGTTTTCTTTCAGATCGCAGTATAAAGGTTGGAATATCATTCTCTTCCTTCTATACCAACGCTTGAGTTCCTCAGGGACCGGTTATCTCCCCTACGCTCTTCCTTATCTATATCAACGACCTACTAAATCTGCCCTTCAATCCTGTTCATTATTACGCAGATGCCAGCACCCTACATAACGCCCCTGCATTGCATAAAAATCATGTAGACATTGCTTTCTCAGTTAATTTAGATTTTCTACAGATTTAAAAACTAATCCTAAAACTTAGTTAACGAAATGTTGCCTAATGTCTAGGAGCGTCGATAGAAACTTTCCAGACATATCATTCGATTCTAACTCACTGGAATTCAGTGATAAGATTTCAATGTTCGGAGTCACTCTGCGGTCAAATCTTTCTTGAAATGACCATATCACAACTGCTGCTAAAGCTGCTGCGTTCAATCTTGGTTTCCTATTTAGGTCCAAACGCTATTTCACACCCAGTCAACTTCTTACACTATATAAGGCTCAAATTCGTCCCTTTCTTATCTGTGGAGAGGGTCTCCAAGTATTCTCTTGCCACACTGGATGCAATTCAAGCCTTTAGGGGATGCACCTTTTTGGTGTAACTCCTCACATCAATTTCATTAAAAAAAAGTGGTGGTTAGGGAGGTTTCCAAATCTGCAATCCTGGAATCATGAAAAGACGACACGAGTCTTGTATTTCATTCAAACTGTCCTAGTTTAAGGGTTTGAGTTTTTGCTTGGTTCATTTGTTGAGAGATGGATATTTAGATAAAGATACTATAAATGAACATTTATTTCTATTCTTTTATTTACAATTAAAGTATTATAGAAAAAATTATTTATTAATTGTTTTATAATTAAAAAAATACAAATTTTTTAAAAAACAATCTTCAAAACGTTTATTTTAAATCCAAACGTTTCGGGAGAATTTCTTACTTTATCAATGAAATTTAAAAAAAAAAATTGCTTTATCTAAGATTTAAAAAGCAAAAATAAGAAAGTAAATATTTTGAATATAGACAATTATTCAAATTGGTGGCCAAATTACCTTTAATTCAAAGAAAAAATATAAATATTTATTAAAAATTATTTTTCTCTAAAATTTTTTGATAAACATATTAAAAAATACACTACTTAGAAAAAGCAACTTTTTTTTTTCAAATTCCATTGATAAAGGGGGAAATTCTCCCGAAACATTTGGATTTAAAATAAACGTATGATTACAATGAAAATAATATCTGAAATCAACATGATTGCGTGTTTAAATCTCTTTCGTGAAAGCTAGCTCGCTGTTACTCTCTGACTGAATAACTGAAGGTTCCGAGTCTGCCTTATGAGATAGACAGTACGCTGCACGCTGTAGATGCCAAATATGTTTTAACAAATTAGATCCCTCAGTAGCAAAATCTTACTCCTGGATGGGTGTACTTGTTCAAAGATGTTAGGAGGGCGACGTGACCCCCATTTTCTATCCGTTCGCCCCCTGGCCGTCACCGTCCTCGGCCATCTCACTTGCACAAGGAATGCCGTTGTCCTTCAGTAAAGTTCGCGCAGAAAACATTCAACCAACGCGAGGCTGCAGAGAGAGCGGCCTCAGGGCTTATCACCTCCTTAAGTAGAAATAATCAATGAGGTTGTCCTCTGCTTGATACAAATAAACATATACCTATATATAAGGGAATATATATATATAATTATATAAATTGGATATAAGTAAATTTGTTTTGTTATAATAGCTGCTAATTCTACATATAAATGCCAATTCAAGCAGAGGACAACCTCATTGATTATTTCTCCTTAAGAATCAACTCCGCAACTACTTTAGGCAAACTAAACCATTTCAAATAATCACCTTTCTTTTCCACTCACTACTTTAATTCAATATGTCTTTAATTATTTGTCCACCCGCGATCTCTTCAGTTTTATCAATCTTCCCCTACGCTCTTGTTCATTTTACCTATTTTTCTGAGCATTTTTTTCATATTATTTATATTTTAACGCCAGGCACGTAGCCGGACAGATGTGTAAATCCACGAAAATGTAATATAAAATATATTTTAAAATATATCTACAGGGTGGGGCATAAAGATCTACCACACTTTGAAAAGCTATAAAAAATGAAAAAATTTAACTAGAAAAAAGTGAATATATTTTTGAAAAGAACATAAAATAATTTTTTTAAAAATATGTTTTAAACATTATCAGACAAAAAAAAGGGGGGGGTCAAAAATGAAAATTCTAGCCTTTTCGACCAAACTCAACCAAATTTTGTATATATATTCTGTGGGCCCCAAAAGGCTAGAAATGCAAAAACTAACCAAATTTTGTATACATAATTTGGTCGAAAGGGCTAGAATTTTCATTTTTTTCACCCCCCCCCCATTTTGGGTGGTTAGTTTTTGCATTTCTAGCCTTTTGGGGGTCCACAGAATATGTATACAATATTTGGTTGAGTTTGGTCGAAAGGGCTAGAATCTTTTTGTCTGATAATGTTTAAAACACATTAAAAAATAAATTATTTTATGTTCTTTTCTAAAATATATTCAGTTTTTTTCTAGTTAAATTTTTTCATTTTTTATAGCTTTTCAAATTGTGGTAGATCTTTATGCCCACCCTGTATTTTATTATTTATTCCAATATTTTAATAGTACCTATATACCTAATTACAAAAAATCTGATTTTTATTTAAAAAAAAAATTATTCCCCACCCCCTCCACACAAATAAAGATTTATAGAAGTACATGTTTGCTTAATGCTTTGTATTTTCAAACAATATTTTTTTTTATCTGGGTCAGATGTGTAGAAATTCAAAATCTATAGATAGTCAAATTTTTTTATAGGTCCCACTATAAAAAATTTTTGGCTAAGCCAAAGATTGACAAAAAATAAAAAAAAACATTATATTTCCGTTTAGTTAGATATCCTGTTAGAATTTATCAAGCGTTTTTTTAAAAGATTACTAAATAGTACCTGGAGGCACCGAGCGATGCTCGGTAACCCCTGACCCCCACCCCCTCCCGAAACCACACACCTCGCCCCCACCACTGCACCCCCACTCCGCCCCACCCCACCCCAACCGCCCCTCCCACCCCCGGATCCCCCACAACTGCACCCCACCTCCTGCACCCCCCACATCCATCCCCACCCCCGACCCAGTTTTTGCATTTCTATCTTTCTAATGGTCCACATATTATGTGTATATTTGTTTACTCGTACACCAATTTGACCACATTCGTTCATATTGATAAACATTATAAAAAATACATAAGAAATAATAAAAAAAATAATCGTATAGGATCTGAAATAAAAACATAAAATTAAAAAAAATGTGTGCGTCTCGGGACGCGCGACAGAAGAGATAACTTTCACCAACCAAGTATTTTTTTAGGAAGACAATTTCAAGGACAATTGCTCGGAGAAAAGAGAATTGAATATTTAATTTTAATTAGAAGAGTGGAGGGGGGGTGGCCAAGGAATAATTATTAATATATTTAATGTTTCTGGATTTAAAATTAATTGTTGTCTTTCTTTCAGCTTAATTCAATTATACATATTTCAAATTTGCCTCGCCGCAATTTATTCAATGAATTCTATTTATTAAATACATAGCTATATATATAATATATTCAATTATTTCCACACTTATAATAAAGTCTAATTCAAAAATATTCATTTTAGTAAAAGTAAAAAGCAAAGATATTTAAAATAGTTCTATAGTCCAGTGGTAAAGTGTGTGCCTCTGATGCAAGAGGTCTCAGGTTCTAATCTGGCATCCGGCGAGTCATTTTTTTTTATTGAGATTTTTATCTATCAATAATTACTTTAATTAAGAAAAAATCAATTAAGATGAATTTTGATGAGGTCCAGACCTAGCCAGATCGTTTTTTCATCCTCAAAACTTGTTAATAGATTTTGTTTCGGTACAAATAAATAAATAAATATACAATTTTTGCTCGTTTAATAAGAGTAGATTAAGAATAAAAATTAAACAATCTCATCCCTATTTCAACAGTTTTCATTAAATCTCGATGGTACTAAAACGCTTAAACCAGTTAAAACAATTAGATGTAAAAATCTTTTGAAATTTTCTATAAGATAATCTAAAAACGGAATATAAATACTTGTTCAAGAATAATTTATACGTTTCTAGACAACATCATTTCTGTGCATAATTTTTTGGCCAACACAATTATTGCCAACCTAGTGATGAGATTGTTTCTTTTATTAAATCATTTTCATTATCTCTTCGCTGTCGTTGTGCCGCTTCTAGCGGGTCACATTAGGCGATATTCGAAACAAGGACGAATTTGAGCTTTGTACAGAGTAAAAAGTTCAGTGGACGTAAAAAAGCGTCTAATCCAAAATAGAAAGTAATACTTACATGCTGCAGCTTTTTCTACAGAAATAATGTGGTCATTCAAAGAAAGGTCAGATACCAGAGAGACACCCAACATTAATGTTTTGTCACTAAATTCCAATGAGTCCAAATCAAAGGAAAAGTGAAGAAGGTCCCTATCTATGTGCCTAGATATTAGATAACATTGTGTCTTGCTGTTAAAGTTCACTAAGTTATAAGATCTCCAATTTTTAAGTCTTATTAAAACTCTAAATTAATCGAAAAAGCAATATTTGCGCCGTTGTTTTGCAAGGATTGGAGTGTTATGGGAGGTATTCCCATCTGCGTAACAATTGATTGGATTGGAGATCAAATTCAAAAGTTCATTAATAGAAATAAGAAAGAGTGTGGGGAAAATAAAAAACCCTGAGGGGTTCAAGCATTAATATAGAACGAAGAAGATGATATATCATCAACCACAATCTTTTAATACTAACAAAACCACTTGTTGAGACTCAAAGAGAGGCCAAAGGCAGGTAATTTGGAAATAAAATTTACTGTCAGGCCTGATCGAAGGCCTTTAAAACGGCTAAAGCTATCGGGAAAGTCTCTTTACCAGTCTCAAGCGCTTTATTTCATATACCTATGAGTTATGTTGACCGATATTGCCTAAAACCGTATACTACAGACAAACTGGAAAAACCATGCTTGAAAATGACTTTCTTTCCCCTTTTAGACATTTCTAAACAGGAATAAGAAAAAAATTTTAAATTATATTCAATCCGGTCACCCGGCGAACCCAGCTCCGCGAGCATGTCGAGTAATAATATAGATCTAGAAGAAAATGAGTAATTCTTCTTTGGTTATTATTGAATATAATGCAAGAAGCAATGTGGTCATTTGAATACTTTTTCTGTCACTTTGGGATTATTTTTCTAAATGGCTCCAAATTAAAACTTTCGATACTATTGTGTTGTTGTTGTTACAGAAATGCGACGGACACTGTCGGGATGTTGGCAGCATGCGCAATAGCACTGTAAGTGCCCCGTTGGAGTCGTGCAACACAAGTCGATCTGCATCTACTACTGAATCGAGTGTCGTCGAACCCACTACTGCGAATTACGCCCCCGGCGCCCCCGTCGCCGAATTGCCAACCGTTGATTTCGCAAAAGCACCTGAAAACAGGCCCACATCAGCATCCACTCGTTTTGTGGCCGTCCATTTACTTACTGGTCGCACTCTCATCTTTTGCATCGAGGTAGTTACTTGCCATTATATTAAATAGATTTAATATTGAACAGTGTACACATAATCTGTATCTAGGAAATAATTACGGTAATTGTAGTAATTTATCAATTTTAATTCTAAAAGTAGAATCATTCATTTTGAAATCAGAGCAATTTAATTTCCTCTCATTGTATCATTTGTCAAAAATGTAGTTCACTTTCATTAAAGAATGTCATGGAAATATTTCATATTTCATACTAGGATATAATATATAGTCATCAAAGTTCCTAAAAATTAATTATGAATTAAGAAACCACCAAATTTGCTTTTAAAAATTATTTAAGTTTGAAGCAACTGTATCAAAAATAATTTGGAACAGTTGTTTAAGATGAAAATAAATATTTCATATTTCACATTCTATAATGTAAGTTTTTTTTAAACTATATTATCTAATTCAAGTGAACGGAAAAATTTTAAATAATTTTATTTAATTGTCTGACAGTTAATTCTACAGATCGAGAACTATATATATTTAATTATTATCTAAATCGATTTCCCTCTCAATTAAATTTATACTTATTAGGTTGTGAAATGGTTTAATCAAACGTTTTTAGAAAAAACTATTTGAATTTGATGAATCAATTTGCAACACCGTTCATAATTATTGGATGTAAATTAACACTTTTTAACATTTTTTAATAAATAAATAAATATATATATATATATATATAATAGAAAATCAAAAAATGTCCGGAAATTATTTCCTACTTCCCGATAACGTAGTGATTGACACTTTGCAATATGTTAGATTATAATAAGAATAATAACAAAGTAAAGGGAAAAATCGAAAAACTTAAAAAAGTAGATTTTTTTCTATTTTTAATTGCTATAAAACTAATTAAGAAGTACTATTAAGAATTTATATTTTAGAATAAAAACAATAAAGTTATGTTTTTGAACTTTTTAGTGGGGGGGACTCTTTTAGTAGGCTCGACGACAATGTTACAGGGAGAAATTAAGTATTTTTTTAAGAAATTTTGACTTTTACCTTATCTAATTAAATATGTATTCTCTTATAATTTTTTGTGACACTCCAGCTACAAATGTAGTCTCGAATGTCCCCCAAAACGTCTCTTGCGTTGGAACACTTGAATTTAAAAAATTGTAGATTCATGAAAATAGTTTAGTGAGAGTATTTTAATGAACATTATTTTGTTTGCTATTAAATAGTTTGGTTGTGGGAAAAAACTATGAAACCCCATTATATAAGAGTTCCATACGAATTGGGCAGCTTTTTAACTTTGAAAATGTTAATAGGGAGGTCTATATACTCGTATAAGGGGCATTTCGCGTTCGCATCTCTGATTTTTTTGAAAATTATTTATCTTTTAATACTAGTTGCGACTACTCTTATTATTGTTTTCAATTTTTTATATCAAACCGTTAATGAGATATTAATTTTTGAAAAATTACGTTACTTTAAATGCCCGTAACTTGGCGAAAAAGGGACCAAATCGAACGTTTTTTCTTCTTCGAAATTATCATTATCAATATCATTTTAAAAGATCAACTTGAAAAGAATACAGAAACCTCAGGTATATTTTTCCTTTAATTCAAAATGAAATAATTCCATAATTATAAAGTAAATATTATTAGAAATAAATAAATCCAGTTTATTTTCTATAATGGCAGACCAAAGTTGCGACATAAGTGGAATAGAACAATGCTCAATAGGCGTAAAAAATGACAGTTTCTGGACATTTTTTAAATTTATTTCTGATAATTTAGATGCAAATTCCCCCCAATTCTTTTAAATTTAATTTAATTATTATTTAATAGGGTTGTTAAATGTTGACTATATTTGATATTATTTAATGTAGAGATATTGAATTTCTTAATTAAGCGCTTTATGGTCGTCACCTTATCCAACTGGGATAGTTCGACACTAATGACCGTGTCCGTACGAAACCCAGGGTGCCAGAAAAGTGGCCGAATGATTTTGTGGTCTGTCTGTTACCCAGAAAAAGGTGTCTTGAAAAATCGTCCCTCGGTGACTTTTGGTATAGTATAGTTATATACAGCTCTTTCTTGTTACTCGTACATTCAAATATATCTAAAAAACTTTTTCTTGTTAATATTCACTACCTATAATACTGAATTTTGATTTTAAATCGATTTCTCCATGTCTTCAGCAATGGATACCACTAATTCCAGTAATAATAATCATAAAGCAAAATGAATAGAATAATTTTAAAGAAGGGGAGGTCAAAAGTAAAAGTCATGTGGTCCCCAAACACTATGTTATAAATATTCATTTGACATAGCATTTAGAAATGGACAATTGCAATATACCCTAAGTCATGCTGGCCATGACTAACGATAGCGTGGAATGAATTAATCGGGTTTATTTAATTCCATCTATCTACTCTATCTAGCTCTATACATAAAATTGTATTATTTGTTTATACAATGAATTTTTTTTATAAACTAAGTCTTTTTATTTAAGATACATAATATCAAACCATTTTTGAAATTTTTGTCTGCCCATCTGATTGCTTGTGCTGCTCTCAATAACTACCATTTTTCATCTTTAAAGGTATTTGGGCATCCTGTTTTGTTTTGAAAGAATGAAAATTGAATATAAATACTATTTATATTAAATACAAACATATTTGTTGAGCAGTAAACAACTGAAGATTGTAGAACTTGGGATGGGGGGATTCAAGTCGCTACAAATAATACCGTAATTAAGCTATATCTTGATATTTTGATATTAAGGCTTTAGTGCTCAGACTATTATTTAATTTCTATTTGATTAAACAAATACAAAACCATTTGTCTAAATTCTTTTTAAGAAATCTAATTGAACAATGTGGTGATAATCAGCTGACCGGCTGCCCCCTTAGGAAAACTCTTTAACTACGCCAATGACAATTGTATTCGTTAGAAATAACATTAAAAGTTAAGGATTCATGGTCATTAGAATAGTTATACAATAATAATATTTAAAACATTAATTCTTTAACTATTATTTTAATTATTAGGGACATCAGTAAATGCATAAATTTGAATGCAAGTTATCGAGATATCTGGAGAAAAATGCATCTATCGCTGTAGTATAGTATTTCTCGTTTTAGGCTCTTTGGGATTGCTATTTACTTAGATTTGAAATTAATTCTTGAAGGAATTGTACAATTGTCTGAGCATAGTAACATAGTATGATGCAAAGTCGTCATCAAAATTTTGGACGGAAATGAAAAGTAATGTATGCAACTGTCTCCAGAGAGCTCACTGGACCGGATATTAGTACTCTTCTATGTAAACATTTTATTATGTTTGTTCTTCTCTATATTCTCGCACACGTTCAGCTTTAGCTTTTCTATTTTCCGTAATTTGATTTTCTTCAACGATTTATTCAAATTAAATGACAATTCAAAAAAGTCATTATCAATATAAATTTCATCAAATTATTTAAAATTATAATATGTTGAAGAGGAAAATTGAAAAATCTCTTTGTTATAGATTTAAGATCATTAAATTATTAAAAAAATATTACAATTTGAGAATTTATCAATTTTTAAAAGAACTCACTCTCTGCAGCTCACTCAGCTATCTGTGCATTTTGGAAACGTGGGAAATTTTCACACGTCTGAGTGAACCGCGAAATCACCAAATAATAACATTTGTTATGATTTGAATTTTTTTTTCAGTTAGACGTCCAAAATTGGACATTTAATCATTTTTACTTTACCATACAGGATATGGTCAAGTATTGTAATCGCGCATGAAAAAAGTGTTTTTTCCTTCTTTTTTTCGAAATATCTCAAAAACGGCTGAAACTATTTTGATTATAAAAATTGAGCGAAACCATGGCATTTCGCTCTACAAAAAAGCCCTAATAAGGGAACATCGAAAAAATTATATTTTTTGAGATAATAATTGTTTTGTCAAAATGTCTGTTAGTTTGTCTGTCCGGTTGGGTGTCCGTTAGTCTGTTCGTTACAAAATTTTTGTGGACGAGCTAGCTCAAAATCTAGTGTGAATATCGAAACCAAATTTCACACGTAGTTTTGGTCCATTGAGATTAAGAGCTGATTAGATTTTGGTGCATATCGGCCCAAAATTGTAGAGGGGGGTTAAAAATTAAAAATCTAGGCCGTTTGAGCAAACTCAACCAAATTTTGTATACATAATCAGTGGACCCACAGTAATCTAAAAATGCAAAAACTAACTGCCCAAAATAGGGGGGGGGTGTAGGATCAAAAAATGAAAATATAGGCTCTTGTACCAAAGTCAACCAAATTTTGTATACATAATCAGTGGGACCCCAGGAGTATAAAAATGCAAAAACTACCCCCCCCCTCCCCCACATGATTATAAATAATTTTATTAAATATTAAGTGAGGGGCCAGGTTGTATGGTAAAGTCAAGTGGATGGCCACATCAGAACACGTCAGCTTATTTCTATTATAGATGCCCTATTCGGAACCTTACGCATGAACCCGTTTTCAAATGTTTGGGAAGGTAGCAATAATTCTAGTAAATATTATTCATAAAGTAAGGACCAAAATGTTATTCAGTATTAACAAACAATTTTAACCAGCTTACAATTTACACCAACAATCTTCTAAATCATCAATCTGACAAATTTTTGTATTGATCAATTCACAGGATTCGTTTTTGAGAAACATTAGAGAAACTTAAAAAATATACCATGTAGTATATAGTAGTAGAAGTAGTAGTAATAGTAGTAGTAGTATAAATTATTTTGTTGGCGCCCAACCACAAAAAAATATACCGTCTTTTTTTATTGTATATACATAAATATTAATAAATTATTAGTCCGATCCAAAGAAAATATTTATTCAATCTCATCTTAATAATAATTCTGTCCCTTGTCTTATATCAGCTTGTTAAAGCTGAGCCCTCATGTGAAAAATGCATCAAGGTTTTCTTCTAAAAATTTCGGGTCCTATCTCTGTCCAAGAAAAAATAAGCCATTTTCGTTCGGCAGACATTAACGAAAAGTCTGAAAACAGATGAAAACTTTCTCCTGTAATTGAATGATGAAGAAAAATAAATTTAGATTGCTTTCAAAAATGTGATTAACAATTTTCTGAAAGCAAAATAAACTCTATGTACCATAATACTGAATGGTGTAAACATATTTTAAAAATCCAAATCTTCGGAATGCTTCAAAAATTAATTTCTTGATAATGTGGATTAACATTTTTCTAGAAAATTCTGAAGAACATGAAAAAAGAGCAGGGGCAAATAAAATGGCATTACAAGTCGTTTGACTAACGTGTCAATAATAAATAAATAGATCTAATTTTTGTCATTTTTACATAAAAAAAAAATTAGGCCATTTTTGAACATGTATGTTCGTATTAAAATAAAGTGCTTCTATACCTGCTCCAGCTCCAGTTATCTTGCCAGTGAAATAGTTTGATGAAGATTAAAAAAATTAGCAACTTCCTTTTCCATAGATTTACAACATCAATTATAATAAAACACATGAAATTATTTTCCACTTAAAAGTAAATTTTTCAAAATTAATTTTATATAAGCAGACAGTCACTATCTCTAAACTTCGCTTGTTATTTTCTAATAAAAAACAAAAAAAGTTAATTCTCAAACTATTTTTTTTTTTAGATCAAAGCCCGTACTAAGGAACTCTTCGAACAAACATGCACTCATTTGGAAAAGCAAGGATTACTAGATTGGGAGATCTTTGGATTAGCAATACTGTCAGGTAAGTTATTTGTTTATTATCACGTTTAACAGGTCCTCTTTAAAATATGCACTACAATCTGACGATAGTTGCATTAAGACGCGTTTTGCTAACAGGCCAAAAACAGCACCTGTGCGTCGCAAGTTCTATATTATTTCTATACTAGTTCTATTACATTTCCTCTGTGGCGAAATCTGCACCAAGGAAGATTGTGTTGTTATTCAGGTCAAAACGATTTTTCACGCCCCTGCATCTTCTCACCCTCAACAAGGCCCAAATCTGCCCCTATCTCGAATAAGGCTCGCATCTATTCTCCAAATATTATCTTGCTATCTTGGATGCAATTGAGGCTAATTGACGATTCTACCCTCATCGACTCGCTAGCTCATCGAAGAAATGTTTCTGCGCTTTCTCTATTTTATAGATACTATCACGGCAGGTTAAAATCAGTAATCCCCCCCCCCCCCCCCCAACAGGTTTTGCCGATTCCCAACACTCTTTCGCGGTTACATTAGAAAAGTACTGGACCACTTCATTCATGTCGTCGAAAATATTCCCCTAAGTTATTTTAATGAATTTTTACAGATTTCATATTCTAAATCATTTAGAGAAAATATGTTTAGTAGGATTTTCTGAACTATTCAACGGTACTATATTGGATAAGGTGATCATGAAAACATTCACTTTCTTAGATGGTCATTGGTCACCCATTAAGAATTAAATTTGAAATCTTTTTCATACAAAGGATCTCAATTTTGAAGTCATTACTCATTACTATTTTAAAGTGTCTCTTGTTTAAATGTTGTCCTATAAAATATTCCGTTTTATTCAAGAGGGCTTCACTTTTATTTGATAAGGTTTGGCGCCGATAATATAATATATGAATAAAAAAAAATTCATTTTTTCATATCTTCCTCATTAGCTATCTGCAAATTAAGAGAAGATACCAAGTCAAAATATGTTTGTCAATTTTGTTAATTTATCATATTTTTTTAAGTGAATATTGGTTTTCATCAGATCAACTAGAATTTTTCCCCTCAGCTGGTTTATCTTGAGTTGTGTTAGCTTATCCTTTTCTTGTCCATCTTTTCTATTTCCTTTCTCTTCATTAGTCAAATGCGCAAAACATTGTCTGTTTCAGTTTTAGATTAAATATTTTTGCTTTAAATTATTTATTGATAAATAAATCCGTTTTCTCAAGCACTATTTCAGATCCAGAAACTGAAATATCGTGGGTTGTTTAATGTGTTTTGCTATATAGAGAACATTAAAATCAAAGTTAATGTTCCCTATCTATTTATTATTTATTATTGAAAGAGTATGTACATATAATTGTATTGGGTAATGGTTATAGTGTTAAATAATATAAACAATTATACAGGCCCAAGGCGATGATGGACCAGGAAGGAGGCCCAGTGCCCATTGTTATTTAGTAAGAGGCCCGCTCTAGCTCGGCCTCGCAGCTATAGTATACATAGATTAACAACTTGATAATAAATTTTTATGAAGTTTTGTTTCATATATTTGGAAATAATAAAATTCAATTACTACACATCCTAGTTGCTATCAGTCGTTGCCATTGGCGTAGTTAGGGAATTTTTTAGGAGGCCCAGTGCCCAATGTTATTTAGTAAGAGGCCCGCTCAAGTTCTGCCTCGCAGCTAGTATACATAGATTAACAACATGATAATAAATTTTTATGAAGTTTTGTCCATCTTTTCAAGTTTTCTAGTGAGTATTTATCTAACTTTCCACTTAAATTTCGCAATTACTCCCAAATATAATTCAAAGTTATAGTCTAGAAAAATATTAAAATCAAAAAGAGTTTAGTATAATAACTTTTTCGATACCCCTTTTACCATTTATTTCTCATATTATAATAAAACAATCTAAATTAATTCTTTAAATCCTTAGTTTTCTTTTTGAATAACATTCTCTTAAGGTATTATGTTATTTAATAATAGAATTATTGATTCGACTACTAATATAATAATTGTTTTCGGAGTCCTGAGCCCCTGGAGTGAGCCCTTGTCGCCAGTCCCAGTGTTGTACTCGTATATTTATATAGGCATATTAAATTTGAATATCTGAAAAGATTAATTTATTTCTAAACTGTAGACAGTACCAGTAATTTTTAGTGAATTTATAATAATCAGAAAAATAATCCTTAAAAATTCAATATATGAGATTTCCCTATCAAATGTCTTGAGAGAAGCTTTTCTCGACGACTAAGAAAAAAAGCGATCTTATTTAATCAATTTCAATTAATAGTAAATTCACAACACCTTGTGGTTTTATAATAACATAATAAAATAATAATCAGTGTAAAACAGTTCAATAATTATTTTATTAAATAATTAAAAGTGTTTAAGACAAGTTCATTTAAAATGGATTTAAAAACATTAATTTATATGATATACTAATAACGATTTTGATTATTTTATTTGAATACATTCAAGGGAAAATTTTCGTATTTTTGCTCAAGCGCCGAAACATCGACAACTCACTTATTAATATATTTTTTAAATAACAAATTCCAGACTTTTATGTTGTGTCGCTAAATATTTGAAAATTAATCCCTTCTTCAGTTGCTGCTAAAAAATTCCATTGAACCAGGAGAATCAGTTCAGACTCTCGCAAAGTCAACTCCGTAATGTAATTACAATTGTAAAACTGTTCATATACAATAGGAAACTTATTTTGCTATCATGTGTGAATAAAATATTATTAAATACAATATTTTTTATTAAAAGATAAACATATTTTTATTTGTTTATAGGTCATTAGTCTATTGTTTTGCTTATTTTTCTCCTATGGGTCTCGCAGATAACTAATAGTTTATTCTAGTCATGGACAGTTAGTTATGGGGGCGGGCAATGCTCCGCCCCCTACAAAACTCTTTACCCTCTAGAAAAATCAACTAACCTTTTAGTAGAATTGACAAATTTTGGAAGTAACGAAATAATTTAATGTGAAATACATAAGTGATGCCTCATTATAATTGAGTTTCGATTTTCCTCGGGGGGGGGGGGGGCAATGATTTTGCAGTGGGGGCACTGCCCCCTTGCTCCCCTTCTAACTACGCTCATGCTCTTTACTTTGTAACTTTAATTTTTTTTTAATTTTTTTTAGACAACCAGATATTTAATTTACGTTTTACATGTTTTTGTTTAGATGGCGATTATCTCTTCGTTGATCCAGACAATAAATTATCAAAATATGCTTCAAAAAATTGGAAATCATCAAACTCGCAAGTAAGTGTGATTCATTTATTATTTTCCGATTAAATTTATTCATTTATGAATAAGGAAATCTCTTTTAAAATGGATATTTTTATTAGTTTGTTTCACTCTATACAGTAAAAGTATATATAATATATGCCTAATCACCCTAATATTAATTAATATATGAAACGCTCGAAACGTATAATATTGATTACGTCTGCTCAAAATAAAGTATTAAATAAAAGTTAGCTTGTATTTCAACTTTTTTCCCATAACTGGCCCCTTAGCCAATTCATTAAAATAAAATAGGGCCACCAAACACGGTTCTTTTTAAATATAATATATAATATATGGTTTAGAGATACGTTGAATAAATTCCTACTTCTTGCTTAGCTTACTATTTGTCATTCTACGATGACTCTATGTCTGTCGGTCTGTCACACCTTTAATAGCGCGTAGACTTAAGTGGGAGATAAATTTAACCGAATTTATCGCGCGGAGAATTTACCACTGCTCGAAGCCCCAAAAACCTTAGTAAATTGGATATTGAATTGTATCTAAGTTTCTGAGATTGGCTCGTGATCCCGGCTTCTTTTCCTTCTACTCTGTTCTTTTCACGATGGAGGGGCCAGCCCATACAGGCCTTTAGGGGATGGACCTCCTGGTGTATCTCCTTCTCACATTAATATCATTAAAAAAAAAAGACTAAATAAGACAGAGACTTGAAATTCACAAGTTTTTTCAAAGGAGAAGTTGAGACTGAATCCACTTTATTTAGACATTTTTAGAGAGAAATTCTCATCTCAATACAAAACGTTTCATCACCTAATTCTAGACTTATCTTCAAAAAAATTTTAGTCACTCCAAAAAGTCGACTGAGATTAATTGAAATAATTGATCATTGATGTCTAATTTAGCTGGTTTAAGACGACACTTGTTTTTTAATAAACGGTTCATCCATCAAAGGATCAAATCCACAAATAAAAGTTCTAATGGTTGATTTTACCCGCAAATCAAAAAAAAATTATTAGGTTATCATTCGACATTTTGTCGTGCTTCAGAAACGGAAAAAACAATCTGAATTGAATCTTTTGCTAAGCAGCGCGACAACTCGCTATGTCGCGCTATAGACCCCCTTCCAGAGACGAGCTCCCATACAAATACACATGTTTGATTCGTGTAGCGCGTTGTAGCTCGATTTCGCTCGTTGTAGCGCTGCATAGCGTAGCGCGTTGTAGCTTCTAGTGGACGACCGGCCTTAAAAACCATAGAGACACAAACTATAAAAAACACAATTATATTATATATATTCAATTTTTTTGTATTATAACAATTAAAAATTACAATTATGTTGTTATTTTTAAATACTGATAGTTTCTTAAAATTTTTAGCATCTGCACCTGATCATTATAATATATAGAGCAGCGTTTCTCAAACTTTTTAGTCCCGCGACGCCCAAAACGAAAAAAATAAATAAAATTAATACACCTCTCAAATTTTATATCTCTGGCTCCAGTGAAAACTAAAAATATAGAAATCGTCTTCTTTCATTTGAAAACAACTTGTTTTTGTATGTTTATGTTTCTAATACGGCAATCTTTTAAATGAAAACTAAACGCCTTGACATTAAAAAAATAGGATTTTGGAGTGTAGTTTTAAAATAAATGTGTTCTTAGAAATGTGTTTTTAACAATTAGGCTTGCTTAGATGTGTTTTACAAAAGTGAATATTTTTTTCATAGGGTCTCGATGCCAATGGACGTCCCGCTTTGGCACTGTACTTGCGAGTGCAATTCTATGTGGAAAATCCTGAAGTGTTGCGTGGCGGACAAACTCAAAACCATTATTACCTTCAACTGCGTGAAAATGCCCGTCGAAGAGATATCTCAGGGTGGTCTCCTTCTGAACAGACCTTGTTCCTTCTGGCAGGACTCGCTTTACAGGCAGACCTGGGCGATTTCTCAACCGAGAAGCATACCTTACCAGGGTATTTCCAACCCACAGACTACTTACCATCGCAGGTATTATTTAATAGCAAAGTTAGTTCCTCGTTGTTAGTTTACAAATATTTCTCTTTAATTATATGTTAGAAATATTTATTTTATGATATTTTTATAGGATATAAGATAAAAAAATATTTAATAGTAATATTTTCCTTGCAATTAATCTAAAACTTGTTTGGAATTATTCGCGAATTTCAGATGGTGTCGAGCAGTCCGCAGTTGGTGCAGACACTACCTACGTTCCATCGAGACAATCGTGGACAAACTCAATCTGAGTCACAATTACAGTATATTCGTGAGGCGATTTGTGCAGGCGTAGCCTTAAACGCCCACATTTATCGTCTTCGGTTAAAAAAACACGAATCCGGTCCTGGGGTGGTTTGGTTAGCTATTTGTCCTTCTGGTTTACATCTTCAAGAAATGAAATCAACAACACATGGTCCTACATCACTTGCTTTCCGCTGGAATAATATTGTAAAACTATGTTTTGATGTATGTTATTTTTATTTATTTAGATATATTCTTGTATTCACTTATTAATTTGATATTTATTTTCAGAGAAAGAAATTTGAAATTCGAGTAGCTAAATGGCCTACTTCAAGTGAAAAATATACATATTATTCGAGTTCGGATGAAAAGAGTAAAGCACTTTTGGCATTATGTAGGCTCACTCATCAATTTTGGATGACTATTCAAGAACGACTAAGTGAATTAAGACGTCGGCAAGAAGAAGAAGACCGTTCGAAACTTGCTCAATTATATATGTTTCCAACGGAAACCAAAGGACATCATAGTACTGATCATCAGCGCATTTCTGTTATCAGTAATACCTCATCTAATACCACTTCTGGAATTGTTTCTGATCGAGTTCAAAGTTTGGATGAAAGCGAAGTTGATGATCTGGACAATGAAACTGAAATTATGATAAATTCACCACCCGCTCCAAGCGTTGAATCCCTTGCCTTAGCTCATTTACGTGATATATCTGAGACAAACGAATTATCCCCTCTAAATTCATTTCCATCTTCTACTCTTTCTCCAATTTCTATGACCTCTCTTGATAAAAGCTCAAATCCTCTTTCAAAAATATCTTTACAACCAAAAACTGCTCAATTGTCAGTTACTCCCGTAACTACTGATGGCTCACAATGCTCTAGTACTTGTTCCACAGTTGTTATGACTATGGGTCGAATCACTCGGGCACAAAACTCTGAAGAACCTTTAGCACCTCCAAGACGCAGAACTAGTACGGCTTCTAGCCTTGAATTGGGTTATAGTCATACTGCTCAAAATTCTCAATTATCTGATTCAAATAGTACATCTGTTGAGCTTGATTATTCTGTACAAAGTGCACATACAAGTTCAGGTATATATACCTTAAGAAGTTCATGTGATACTGGCACTGAAGAGGGAACTGAAACAAATGCATGTTCATCAGAAACAAGTGGACTTTATGCTTCATTAGCCGATGCTTCTAATGTACCCCTTGCACGTACTGAAAGCTGCGCTGATTCTATTGTCAGTACATCCGGTAGTTTTCATGGAGATGGGTCTGATCCTTCAGAAGCTGGCCCTCGCCTTACGGCAGAAGAACTTTCTGATTTGATTGTGGGTCATGCAAGTGGTGTATATCCTAGTAGGGCAACTGTAAGTTCGACACTTGATTCTGATAGTGACTATGTAACTCTTCCTCCTCCACCCCCTCCTCCATATCCAGTTCGTAGTATGAGTTTAGCTCAATATTCTTATACTGCACCTTCTCCTCAAGAAGAAGCGAATGCACGTTTCATTACAACAAAGCCCCATATAAATATTTTAACTGCACATACTAGCCTTCTATCATCTCCTGCAGCACCCAGTTTCGCATCACCTACACTTCATCAGCTTCATCATCCCATGAGAATGTATCCACCAGGTGATGCTCGAACTCATCCACCTACTCATCTTAAGACTCCAGTGCCTAGTCTTTCACCTTCGCCTATTGTTAATAATTATGGACTTGACCCTGGAGCAAAAATGAAACCCCAAAATAAACTTCTACCAATTATAAGCAAAAATAATTACTTGGATGTACATGCATCTCGAAGTTCTGCATTTCTCCGATCACATTCTTATGGCCATTATTTACCGCAGAGGCAGTTTACACCGCCTCCACCACCCCCTGTTGTTCAATCCAGACAGCCACCCCCACCGCCACCTTCAAAACCTCCAAGTTCACTCTCTACGGTATATACTTCACAAGTAACCAGAGGGCAAATTGAACAATTTCAGCAACAAATGTACTCAGACGTTGACTACGTTATTTATCCTCTGAAAGACCCATCAATAAGTAAACAAGAATATATGGACGCTAAGCAAAGTTCACTTATAGCGGCTCATGCTGCTGCGCATGGTCTTCCTCCACCGCCACCTCCCTATCCTGCTCAACATCTCATATATCGAAGTACACCAAATGTTGCAGCAGCCACATGTCAAACACCTTTATTACCTTTAGGTTTGCCATCAGTCGCGTTAACAAAATACAGTTCTAATCAAAGTTTATCAACTGAGGTTTATCCACCATCACTTTCAAATACATATGCACATCATTCAAATTCATATTGTCCAAATTCTCTTGGATTAAATTCGACGCTTCGATGTTCACTTCATAATGGCCATTCATCTCTTTTATCTTCAAATTCATCACTAAGTGCTGCTTTTTCCCGGACACGCTCAGATGATAATATTCTCAATTCTTATGATAATCCTATACATCAACTGCTTGATCGACCTCAGTATAGGCGTTTGCCTCCTCCTCCACCTGCATCAATACAGCCAGCGCCTCCACCACCACCACCGCCACCTTATGATTCACAGGTAAATAATTAATAATGAGTCAACTAATTAATTATCCCACATTGAAACTGTAACCAAAGTTATATTCGAAGTATTACCTACGGGGATATTTATCTTTTAAGATTTGTTTTAAACAAACAGGAATTTATTGTTATAACTTTAATTTATAACTCTATGCTCTCTAAAAAATTTTATATTAAGTAAAATTAGATGTTTAAGATAAGGGAAAATAAATTTCTTAATAAATTTTAATGAGCAATGGGGTGCTTATCAAAATATTGAATAAACATAAAATGTTACGTTTTGGGAATACATGTATAAAACAAATTCATAATTCTCTAGTAATTTTCATGGGAAAATGTAAAAATCCCTCTGTATATTGTGACGGCATTTAAAATTTATATATATTTAATTTTTCTTTTTTTTTTTTTTTTATAGATATTGATTGAAAAAGAGACACCTATAGCAACATTATCAACGCGCTCTCATGGAATTAAAAACGATTATCTTCTTGCAGCAAATTCGAATCACAATCCACTTATTGATTACTCATTCGTTAACCCAAAACCTAGTAATGGAAATGGCCATTCAAAATCTCCTAATAAGAAAACAACTAGAGATGATGTTGAAGTTCATGTTGGTGCCAACTCAATTATAAATAATAATCTTGAAAAATCGGATAATTTGCTTGATATCCGTACTCTAAGGGAAAAATCAAAAAATTTAGATTTGCCTCTGATTAGTGCCTTATGTAATGACCGCTCCCTTCTTCAACAAACTAATGCATTTGTTATGCCAAAGCACCCAGCTATTAATAGAATATCTAGTAATGCAATTGGAAATAATGGGGGATCAACTACCGAGACAATAGCTACAGAATCTTCTAATAAGCATCATTATACCTCTTCTTCGAGTGCAAATAAAATTAAATATCCAGTTTCAGGACTATCTACTACTCAACTAACTAAACCAGCGCGTAATAAAATGCCACCTGTTCAACATCAGCACCCAATTACAAAGAGTATGTTAACTACTTCACAAAATTCGACTAGTCGAACAAATATTCAAAGAATTGTAAATCAAAATGCACCCAGATCTACAAATGCATCTACAAATACTTCTTCTGTAGTAACTACAACATTATCTGGAATGACTACTCCTGTTTCAGCATCAGTAGCTACTTCAAAAGAATCGAGAATTCATTAAAAATACTTAATGATATTTAATATATATATATACACGTGCCTATACATAAAAAAAATGTCTTACAAATATTCTTTATTGTAAAAAAAAATATATATAGTCGAGCAGGATCTTGAAATGGAGAGGCTGGTAATAGAAATCTCCGAAATTGCCTTGGTATTTCAGTGAAGTCTGAACTTAAACATGACATCTCTATTTTTTGTATATAAATTAAAAAGTAAATAGAAAATAAAAAAACTTATTTTTTTTGCCATTTGTCAATGTTTATTCATTTCAAAGAATTTTTACTGTATGTTACCAAAGCATAAGACAATCTTAAATACAGTTTATTTATTGTGGCGAACTTATTACTATATCATATTACTAGAATAAAAAAATATTATTTTTTTACATTTAATAATTTGATTGAGAAATAAGGAACTGAAGGAATATATTGTTTTTGTGCAAAGCTTGATTTATAAGCTACCAACACTCAGGGTGCCATGATTTTTATTAATTATATAGGACTGATCTTACATTAAATGATATTTGATGTTAAAAAACATCTTGGTCATTTTAATTAGTTAATTCTCTATTATAATGTGAAATATTGTATATCTTTGTAATGATGTTCTATTAATTTTTTATTAATATATAAAATTTGTATTGCTCAACCCTAAATATATCTTATATATAATGTAAATGTTTGCTGTTACATTGAGATTTAGTAAAATCAATTGCCAAACAAATTTGTTTTTTATGATCAAATTTCTTATCAAAGTTAATTTTAAAGATAAAATAAAAAATAACTTAAAAAAAATAATTTATATGTGCAAAACATCTATATAATAAAAAAATATAAAGAATAGTTTTCTTATTTTTTTTATATTTTTATGTTATGATAGTTTGTGAGTTTTAAATATAATTTTTAATTGAAAGCTTTCCTTACAAGTCTTTTGCATCTGGTATTGATGTTGGTGCTACTCAACATCAAAATAGAGAGGAACCTTTTACTTAGAGCCGCCGGCGTTCTTCAAGATGGGCCCAGGTGCAATTATAATGGATATACAATCAAACATGCATACTATTTTTGCATAAATAAATAATATTAAAGGAAATAGGCTGTTTGAAGAAGCATGATATGAAACAGGTGCATTTTTTGCACTGTAGCACTAGATATTTAATTTTATTATTTTTCTAAACTAATAATATCATAGATAGTTTAGATATTGCTCTTCGATCTGATTCGTATTCCAAGACATCCATTAAGACTTAAATCGTGATGTTATTATTATTTTTTTTAATTATAAACCCTTCACTTCGTTAGCTGTTGATTATTTGAATTCTTACGTAATAATTATCATATATATACCGGATGAGTTTTTTTATCTTGAGACAGTCTTATAATTCAAAAACAGGGCATTATATGGAAAAACGTTTCAAATAAAAGTTTATTTATAGGGGGAAACTAAACTACGCTATTGTTTGTCGCCGTAGAACAAGCTTTCAAGGATATTTCAAGGTCAAGTTCCGTTTTTTAAATAGAATCCTATATTTTTCTATACGTCTACTTAATCTTCAAAAAAAACTGAACACCTTTCATGAGAACTATTTTTTTATCCGACATCAAATAAACAAAATATTAAAACAATTAGATCTCCTAAAAAAAATCTTAATAATTATTTTTAACAATTATTTAAGTTAATTATCAAATAATAAATGATTAAATAAATAATTTAATATTTTTGCGCCACTGTTCTGTGACATTCCAGAGTGTATCGCAAGTCTTCTGGTTGAATTCCAGTTCCAATTTCGTTATTTTGGCCTGTTTCACTTTCTTCGTAGCCTTTAAATTTCCTGTTTTTTAACAGATTTACAACACGATACAATGAAGCTTGTGATGGTGTATTCCTGTCAAGAAAACGCTCGACATCCATTTCAATGGCAGCCCCACATTCAAAGCTTCGTCCTAATTCACCATAAATTAAGACCTTTTCAATTCTGTTTTCAACAAAAAATGGTCCATTTTTATTATGCTAATACTATCTACTGGATTGTCACGAGAAATAAACTTTTTTAAACTCAAGAATTTTAAATAGTTCTATTAACTAGAAAATAATCTCTTAAATCTGAGTATAACGAAGTTTTAATATCATTATAAACACTTATTTTAATTGTTCTGACTTTTCGATTTAATAATTATTTATTTAATCATTATTATTTGATAACGAGCTTTTCGTGCGTGCCTTCGGCAAGCCCTCGGAGCTCGGCCCTCCGAGCTGGTGCCCTGGCGGGCAGCGTCTCGGTCCAAAAATTGTATTCCTCTTAAAAAACCACACTCCAAATGTATACCCGTAAACTACCGAAAATACATCGTCTCTTAAAAGTTTCGCCTCTTTAATTTTTGAGTGGTGGGGGGGGGGGTGAATAATTATCAATATATTTAATGTTTCTTAATTTAAAATGAATTGGAGTCTTTCATTTCAAAATTCGAGTCAAAAATTACAATTATATTTCAAATTTGCCTGGTTAATGAAAATCGATTGGAGCTATCAGTTTAAAATCCGAGCTTACAATTATATTTCAAATTTGCCTCGTTAATTAATATATATTTAATGTTTTTTAATTTAAAATCAATTGGTGTTTTTCATTTTCATTCGAGTTCAAATGAATACAATATTATCTCAACACAAAGTCTAAATCAAAAATTTATAGTTTTAATGACAGAAATCAAGATATAAATATTAATGTTACATTGGTCTAATGGCTAGAGCTGATGCCATTAGTTCAAGAGTAAAAAACATTTGTAAATTTCATATAATCATGTATATCTGTTGTACTTGTAATGTATTGATTTACAATGTTGTATCTGTAAAAATTAAAATTATAAATAAAACTTTTAAATTGAAATTGAAGAGTTCGTCGGTTCGATTCTAGGCAAGAGGATAATTTTTTTAGAGAAATTTCTCTAAGCGTTGTTACAAATTAATCTAGACAAATATATATAGTATTAAGTTAAATAATTGTTAAAAATAATTATTATAATTTTTTTTGAGATCTAATTGATTCATGTATTTTGTTTATTTGATGTCGTATAAAAAAATAGTTCTTATGAAAGTTATTCAGTTTCTTTTGAAGATTAAGTAGACGTAATGAAAAATATAGAGTTCTATTTAAAAGACAGAACTTGACCTTGAAATACCCTGGAGAGCATGTTCTACGGGGACAAACAATAGCGTAGTTTAGTTTCCACCTTGATATAAATAAACTTTTATTTGAAACTTTTTCTCATCAAATGCACTGTTTTTGAGTTATAAGACTGTCTCAAGATAAAAAACTCACCCGGTATATATATAATATACTTTTTAAAAATGAAAGAGATTCTGAAATGCGTGAAGCACCCAACCCCTAAATGCTTGTTTCATTTTTCTAGCCTAGGGTCCCGATCAAACAAACTTTCAAAAATAATTGGTACGAGAGTCGCACTTTATATATTATAGTTAACTCGCATTTTTTTTTTATTCAAATTCTTTAATAACCACAATAAAATATAGAACTAAACGAAAATATTTTTCAAAATTGCTCACAGTAAGCCTTCCATTTCATGAAAAAGTTATCTTTTCATTTGACAAATTCATATTGAAAAAATTTAAAACCCCCTATATCTTAGAATCCATTCATCTTAGATATTTGAATCTACATAGAAATTTAAATCTATTTACATTTTTACTATAAAGTCAACAGATTAATTGAATTAGAAGTTATCACTTTTTTAAATTATGATCATTTGGTCGCATTAATCTATATTATCTATCTTAGATGAATTTAAAAATCTTTAAAAATGTTAGTAGCTTGAAAATTTCCCAAGTTATAGGCCTCTAAAGTAAATTATAGGTGATAATTCAACTTTAATCTTATTGGCTAAACCATTGACGTTATAGTAAAAATGTAAATACAATTTTTGTAGATAAGGCTGTACATTAGGGTGGAGTGAAAAAACTAAAATCAAAAATTTGAAACGGGCGTATGCGGAAAAGTTGCCTAATACAAAGTCTATTTATAATACAAAATCTCAGCTAAATCTTAAGGTGCCCCTTCAAGTGTGTATTGCACCGGTTCGTCGTGAATGCACTTTTGACGCTGACTGATGATTTCTCTCTGAAAACCATCGAACAAATGCCGCGCTGGTCAATAAAAATACACATTGCACAAGCTGGAAATAATTTTAATCGACGTTAAGCATTCCAAATAAGAGTTATATGAGTTTTCGACGGTTTCTGGCTGGTGCTAAATTTTTGAGGGACTAAAAACTACGAAAATTGTGGACTTTTTTCATATTTTGCTTATAACCCGAAAATCATGCGTCCTACAGAAAGTTTTACTCTTATCAAAATGAAAGAGCATAACATTACGCTTCGAATAATCTACTATACTTCTTAAATTAAAATTGCTTCAGCCGTTTAGCCACAATCGATCGTCAAAATAGGCAATTTTTACCAAAGTGAATTATGCTCATTAGGTGGTCACAAGAAACATCTCTTCAAATTTTTGCGTCTCTCACCCCCAGAATTGTTACCAATTGGCTAAAAAACAAGATTGGCAATCCACAATGAGGTTGAAAAAATTGCAGTTTTTCATTCATAAAATGAAAACCACTCATCCTAGAAACTTGATTCTTGTCTCATTTTCTAAGAAATTTTGTTGTCTTGAAGTTTTATTTGAGCCACTTTTTTGTTAAAACTTTTAGATTTGAAGATATCCAGAATTTTCCAAGACAGGACATGATCCGACCTTATTGCGGCACTGGTTACCGTTGTCCAATTAATATGAAACTTTGCCAATCTCATTTTTTAGCCAATTGGCAACTATTATGCAAAATTCGAAAAGTGGTTTCTTGTGATCACATAATGAGAATAATTCACTTTTAAGCAAAATTGGTAAAACTTGTCTATCTTTGACGATCAATTGTGGCTAAACGGCTCAACTGATTTCAATTTTTCAGTAGGTTATTCAACGAGAAATTCTATGCTCATTCATTTTGGAAGAGTAAAATTTTTCGTAGGATCCATGGTTTTCGAGTTATAAGCAAAAATCTGAAAAAAGTCCCAAATTTGCGTGGTGGCAAAGGGTCACCTTGCATCGTAGGAAGTTCAAATTTCACACACACGATTACACTTATAGGTGGTAACTTTACCGCATACAGCCTAATAAATTGACCAAAAAAATTTTGGAGGGGGGCTTTTTCGCTCCACCCTACTGTACATGTTACCCGTATTAGCCTAATTTGCTCATTGCCTGATATATTATATTTTATAGCAGTTTTACTCGTAATGTTTATCCATGAATTTTTTGCTTATACTACTGTACATGTACATCCCAGGTGTACCGGTTAATATGCGGATTTATTTTATCAAAGAAAAGAGATTTACTTCAAGAAAATTACCAAAAGTGCTTTATTCAGAGTAATGTTCATCACTAGACATTTTCCCATTTTTCAGGTAATTTGTGGATACCGTCCAAATTTTCCACTTCTTCGTACGTTTTGAAATGCTGCTCAGAAAGTGCAAAGTGCCATCGATCGGAACAAGTGGTAATCTGAAGGAGCAATGTCTGCTGAATACGGGGTAGACTAATCACTTCTCTAGCAAGTTATTTTACCGTGTCTTCAATTTTTCTATCATTAATTAAAATCTTAAAATCTTTCCGCCTCTGGACGTTCTTTGTCTTTCCCATCGAAATCGTCACTTTTAAAGCGTTTAAACCAGCGTTCACAAGAGATATAGTACGTCCACCATAAGCTTCCCAAAGTGTATGATAACTTTCAGCAGCACTTTTCTTCAAAATAAAGTAATGAAAACTAAAGATTTGAGCATCTTTTTTTGAAAATAGTTGGAATATTTTTCAAATAATTTTATAAAAAAAATAAAACCTTCAAAAAAAATTAAATGCAACAAATAAAATAATAAAGACTCAAAAATAAAATAAAATACACTAAAAGGTATAAAATAATTATCTAATTTAGTTACAACTAAACGACGAAATTGTTATATGAAATCACTTTTTGAAGTCGGTGCCAAACATATACATTTTATGAATCAAACTCGACGGATTTTACTTAGTACGTTTGGCGGGTACGCTCGCTTATATAGTTTGTTTAGCACCGACTTCAAAAGTGATTTCATGTAAAAATTTCGTCGTTTAGTTGTAACTAAATTTGATTATTATTTTATACCTTTTAGTGTATTTTATTTTATTTTTGAGTTTGATTATTTTATTTGTTGCATTTAATTTTTTTGAAGTCGGTTTTACTTTTTTTTATAAAAATTATTTTTAATTTTCTCTTTTTAGTGATGTTATTAATAGTGACTTAATATAATACCTTGCATGCATCTCGTAAGAGAAAGGGTCGGGCGAATGAATCAGAAAATGATAATAAAATTCAATTCATAAATATAGAAATTCTCTAGAAACGTTTGTGGGTTTTAAATGAACGTTTTAAGATTGATTTTTTTATAAAAGATTTTATTTATTATAATTTCGATTATTTGGTCATAAGAATTGGATATTTAAGTTAATTCGTCATTGATCATATCATCAGAACTTGACCAAATTAATATGGGGCCACCCCTAAGGTACCCTTTTTCCTATATAAAAAGAATCATCGAAATCGGTTCATAAACAAAGAAGTTATGCCTAAACAAACATAGCAAAAAATAATTTTTAAGAAAAAATAAAAACCGACTTCAAAAAATTAAATGGAACAAATAAAATACACTAAAAGGTATAAAATAATTATTATCTTATTTAGTTACAACTAAACGACGAAATATTAACATGAAATTACTTTTTGAAGTCGGTGCCAAACAAACTATACCTATAAGCGAGCGTACCCGCCAAACGTACTAAGTAAGATCCGTCGAGTGCGATTCATAAAAGGTATATATTTGGCACCAACTTCAAAAAGTAATTTCATGTTAATATTTCGTCGTTTAGTTGTAACTAAATAAGATAATAATTATTTTATACCTTTTAGTGTATTTTTATATTTGTTGCATTTAATTTTTTGAAGTCGGTTTTTATTTTTTTCTTAAAAATTTTTATATTTGTTGCATTTAATTTTTTAGGCACAAAAAAAAAAAAAAATTCAGTCGAATAGAGAACCTCCTTTTTTTTGAAGTCGGTTAAAAAGGTCCAATACCAATGAAAAAAAAACGGGAACAAAATTGAGAACCTCCTTCTTTTTTGAAGCCGGTTAAAAATCAGCTCGAGTTCAGATTAACCAAGATGTATTTTAAAAGAGAAAGAATACAGTCTTTAGGACAAATTCTAAGATTTTAGTAGAAATATTATTAAATTGTTGACTCCTGAGGGGATGAATCCCCTCTGATATCGCAATTTAATAATATTTCTACTAAAATCTTAGAATTTGTCCTAAAGATTGAATTCTTTCTTTTTTAAAATAAAGTAATGAATTAATTAAACTTTCAGGAAATGCTCTTTTTTTTTAAATAAAGTTCCATACTATTAACCCGTACACCTATTATTTGTGTAATACCTCTATATAATAAATAAAATCCTGAAAAATAAAAATAAATTATAGAAAATAACCAAAAGTTGTAGGTAAATATAAAATTCTCAGAACGCGTTGTAGATAATAGTGGAATATCATCCATCAATGATTTCTCATTATTTTGAATAGCTCTCAAAGCTAAAAATTGAATTGAAAATTAATATAATAAACTTACACTAACACGAGATTAAATAAATTATAAGATTCTTCCAAAACTTAAGTGACTTAATTAACACTATTTATTTCATAGATTTACCAGACAGTTTCGGTCACCACTGGTAGACCATCTTCAGTAGTATTCGATCATATATTGTAAAATGTTCAATGTTTCGAAAAACAAATTTGATTTCCAAACATCTTTTTCATCAAAGAAACATGGAACATTTTACAATATATGATGAGTACTACTGAAGATGGTCTACACAGTGGTGAAATAAATAGTGTTAATTAACTGAAATTACTCTATTTATTTGATTTGTATGACTAAATAATTAAATAAATTATATAAATGATTCCATCTAAATGTTTCTTTAGGAATAAGACTTGGGATTGAATAAAATAGAGCCAGCGGGTGAATCAAACAGCCTTGAGTTTTAACTTATAATTAGGATGAAGGTGCTTGTTTCTACTTTTTATTTTATTTCACTTAATTTTAAAGAAAAAAATACATTTAAATTGTTTTTATTATTTTTATTTTATTCCATAATTACTACATTATTAATAATTATTAAATACGGTAGATCATTGTTTCCCAATGTACGCTGCGAATGAGTGACAAAAATTAAATGCTTTTTTCTATAATGCACATTGAAGAAGAGGCTATTACTTGTCTGGATCTGCTGCAGATTTCCTAACAGAGCAAGTGTTTTGGTTAAAAATAAGTGAGTTTTTGAGTTTCCCCGAGGGGTGAACCGCGACCTAATATCGTGTACACCTAGTTCCACTTCCACTTTCATTTCCAAGTAGAAGGCAATAGATGAACGGGCATTTTCTAATGAATTCCAAAATAATTCCAAAGACATGTACACCTAATTGCAATCGAAGTTCACCCTTCGAGTTTCCCAGAGTCAAAGGATTTAAAAAAAACATGAGTTTGTGAAAATAGGAAAAGACACAATAATGATTTAATAGAGAAAAGAAATTAAAGCCCACGTTCAGAGCCGTAGTGTGATATTACGGCGCCAAGTGCGAAGGATAAAATGGCGCCCCCCCCCCCTCCCCGTCTTATATTTTTAAAAATATTTCTATAATATAAAAAACGAAATTAAAATTTCACTCTGCGTGCTTTACACTCCGAAAATTCTCTTACAACTGTATTGTGTTAGTGAAGTGGCTACGTTGTTTTCAATAGATATAATAGCTAAGTTTGTACATCTCTCATTTGCCATCGATGATCTTAAATAAGATTTAATTAGTTTTAGTTTTGAGAAACTGAGTTCACAAGACGCTACCGATACGGGAAGCGCGAGTAAAATTCGTAAAGCAATTTCTATATTAGGATACGCACCCTGTATTTGATATGTGTGTATCAGTTTTTTTTTTTTTTTTTTTTTTAATGCAATCGAATGCAAGAAGGGGTGCACCAGTAAAGATGCAGCCCCTATGGATCTCGAAAGACCCTTGCATTACCGAAGAGAAGAGAAAGTTGATTAAGTGAGAGGGTGTAGACGTAGGTGTCTATGCACTCCGGTTTTGAAGGTTTGAAGATTATAGGTGCTGGGAAAGATAGAGGTTGGAAGAGAGTTCCAGTTCCTTGAAGTCATGGGGATATATGTATTCGCGAATGAAGTGGTCCGGCACTTTTCTAATTTGACCGCGAGAGAGTGTTGGGAGTCAGCAAAACGCGTGCTACGTGCAAAGCATGCTTTGGGGGGAATTATTGATTTTATCTCATCAGAGCACCTGCCGTGATAGTATCTATAGAAAAGGGAAAGGGCAGAGACATCTCTTCGATGAGCCAGCGAGTCGAGGGAGTCGGTGAGGGTAGAATCGTCAATTAGCCTGACGGCTCGTTTCTTAATTGCATCCAGGGTAGCAAGAGAGTATTTTGAGGCTCCTCTCCATAGATGAGAGCCGTATTCGAGACAGGGGCGGATTTGGGCCTTGTAGATGGTGAGAAGTTGTGGGGGTTTGTAAAATCGCTTGGACCTGAATAAGAAGCCAATCTTCCTTGCTGCAGATTTCAGTTGTAGCAAGTCCAATGAAGAAGCATTTATAATATCTTTGTCATATAATGCTTGCGATTGTATTTTAAAACTATCTATTTCTGCACAAAATTCCGTAGGATCCAAATCTTGATAATATTTATTTTCTAAATTAATTGCATATCCCTAATTTTGACGGCAAAAAAAAAAATATTCGTTATTATAGGTTCATTTTATGGTATATTTCATTTTTCTTGTTTTTTTTTAGTTTGAAAATTTTAAATTTTAACCCCCCCTTAATTTTGGGTCGATATGCACTAAAATCTAATCAGCTCTTAATCTCAATCCACCAAAACTACATGTGAAATTTGGTTTTGATATTCACACTAGTTTTTGAGCTAGCTCGTCCACAAAATTTGGTAACGCACAGACTAACTAACAGACTAACAGACATTTTGACAAAACAGTTATTATCTCAAAAAATATAATTTTTTCGATGTTCACTTATTATAACTTTTTTGTAGACCGAAATGCCATGGTTTCGCCCAATTCTTTTAATCAAAATAGTTTCAGCCGTTTTTGAGATATTTCAAAAAAAAAACACTTTTTTCATGCACGATTACAATACTTGTATATAATATATAATATATTGATTATAATACCCTGTATGGTAAAGTAAAAAATTCAAGTGAATTCAATATTATATGACCGCCTTGCCTTCTCCTAGGCCATCGATGCAGCTTTTAACTCCTGGACCATTTTGATTGCCTTCTCTATCCTCTAACCACTCTAACGCAATGTTTTTCAACCTTTTTCATGACGCGACCCCCTTACTATGTTAAAAAAATTTCGCGGCCCCCTACCCCCCTGAGAAAGAAAATCTGCTGGAATTATCTGCGGATGGAATGTTGCATTTAGAATTCAAGTCTGTCAATTTGGATACCTTTTGGTTAAAAAGAATACCCAGAATTAAACACAGAAGCTTTAAAGTGTTGAATTCCATTTCTCACTTCTTAGTTGTATGAGTTGACGTTTTCCTCAATAGCCCAAGTATATATAATATAGACTAAAATGTCAGTCCAAAAAATTAAAAGACAGATAAATTGATAATCAATTTGATTTAATAATGTAATAATGCTTCTGCACCAGATTTTATATCAAAATTCCATTTTAATTCTTCGGACATTTCCTTTAATATCTTAGTAGCTGGAGGCACCGTGGTATATACCTGGAAGACCAAGCTTTGTTCGGGTTTAGTTGATGCTTGACAACAACACACCACAATCACAAAGTTCTTCAAGGCCTTTGAGAACAAAGATTTAAACCAACCCATTGTCTGTCTGGGTACAAAAGAAAAGAGAAACCCTTTTTAAATCCCTAAGATAAGATTGGCATTTGTCTACCTGAGAATAATTAATTTGATTACGAAAAAAACCCATCTAAAACAATTTTGTCGAAGATGAGACCGTGACAGATCGAATTGTCAACCCAAAAACCCCCTAACCCGTGAATTTCATCAAAATCGGTAGAGCCGTTTTCAAAATAGAACCAAGATACAAATATATAAATAAATAAATAAATATATATATATAAATAAATATACAATTTTTGCTCGTTTAATAAGAGTAGATACAATTTTTGCTCGTTTAATAAGAGTAGATACAAATTTTGCTCGTTTAATAAGAGTAGATACAATTTTTGCTCGTTTAATAAGAGTAGATACAATTTTTGCTCGTTTAATAAGAGTAGATACAATTTTTGCTCGTTTAATAAGAGTAGATAGATAAACATCTATCATTTGTAAATTAAGAAACATTACAGCCATTTTTTTTAGAAGACCATCTAGTTTTGCAATGCCCTTTTAAAGTTTTATTTAAAATCAAACTTAACTTATTCCTCAGCACAGTAGAACTTAAAAAAAAAGTAAATATTCTTTCCACAGTTCCAAAAAAAAGTGGCGCCTTTATCCTGCGGCATCTTTATCGTTCGGCGCTTGGTGCCGGGGTACCGCTCTCACCACCCACGCTACGGCTCTGCCCATGTTATTCTATCTGGATTGGCTAGTAGTGGTACATAAATAAATGTTTTGGGCTTAAGATCTTATTGTCTGTTCTATATACTCTAACATCAACTTTTTGCTAGTATTGTCGCGAAACAACTACCTTAA
>JALMQS010000083.1:7118443-7221410 GCA_024734495.1 Forficula auricularia | reverse complement strand
TTAGCTTAAAAATCATATTTTATATAGTTTTAAGTTTTCGCTCTAATTAAAAAAAAAAAAACATTTTCTAATTTACAATTATTAAACATAGGAAGTCGGTTGGAGAGCTTTTGCCCGAATTCGAAATTTAAAAAAAAAAAAAGAAGTAATTTTTATGAATACCTACATGTAAGAATGTTTTTTGGTAATTTTTTTTTAAGTAATAAATAAAATATTTATTTATTTATTTACCTATTACAGGTTTAAATATATAAAATGTTAAATTTATATTAAATAAATACAATTCTTTTATAAAAGAATATAATAACGTTTATTAGAAATCTAAACGTTTAGAAAGAAATTCAGCCTTTAGAAATGTAAATTTTAAAAAATAGTTGCTTTGAGAAGATTTATAAAACTACTAAAACTACTAAAAACATAAATATATAGTATATATATATATATTGAAAATAAACAATAATACATAGACTTACCATAATATTTATTTCTCGAACCGACAGACTTTCGAGAGTTTATTCGAAATAAAAATAAAGTGATTCGTTGTGATGTGGCCATCCACTTGACTTTACTATACAACCTGGCCCTTCACTTAAATTTAATATTCAATAAAATTATTTATAATCATGTAGGGGGTGGGGGTTAGTTTTTGAATTTTTAGACTTCTGGGGACCCACTGATTATATATACAACATTTGGCAAAGTTTGGTACAAGAGCCTAGAATTTCAGCCCCCATCCCCATTTTAGGCGGTTAGATTTTGCATTTTGGGCCCACTGATTATGTATACAAAATTTGGTTGAGTTTGGTATCAGGGCCTATATTTTCACTTTTTTACCCCCCCCCCCCCCCCTCCCCACTCTCATTTTGGGTTGTTAGTTTTTTCATTTTTAGACTTCTGGGGGCCCACGGATTATGCAGACAAAATTTGGTTGAGTTTGCTCAAATGGCTTAGATAATTAATTTTTAACCCCCCCCCCCCCTCCACCTCCCTTAATTTTGGATTGATATGCACCGAAATCTAATCAGCTCTTAATCTTAATGGACCAAAACTGCGTGTGAAATTTGGTTTTGATATTCACACTAGTTTTTGAGCTAACTCCTCCACAAAAACTTAGTAACGCACAGAGTAACAGAATAACAGACTAACAGACTAACTAACAGTCATTTTGACAAAACAATTATTATCTCGAAAAATATAATTTTTTCGATGTTCACTTATTTGGGCTTTTTTCTAGACCGAAATGCTATGGTTTTGCCCAATTTTTTTAATCAAAATAGTTTAAGCCATTTTTGAAATATTTCGAAAAAAAAGAAGCAAAAAAACACTTTTTTCATGCAATATTACAATCCTTGACCATACCCTGTATGGTAAAGTAAAAAATGGGCAACTGATTTTACAAAGAGAGAATTATTTTATAATTCAAAAAGTTGGTATTTTTTTGTAAAGTGGTTAACAAAGAAATACAATTAAGTAGTAATGATTTTTAATTATTCTTAACTGAGCTAAACTATAAATATATTATATCACTAGCATGAACTCAGGTTAAAAATTACTCTCCTCCCAGTCGGCTGTAGTATTAAATCCCGTATAAAAATAACTATTTGCTCAGTGTGCTTTAAAATTCTTGAAACGCGGATCAAAAATTTCTTTTGTATCAATACATATTAGTAGTGATTAAATTTTTGAATATCTTGTTTAAAAGGAAGAAAATGTTATTTTTTGAATTATTCTATTAAGATTTTAAGAGAATATTATATTTAATATAGCCATAAATGAACAATTCATATTTAAGTTTATTAATAATTACTAGGGCATATCAAGTGTACCGAGTCTTGAAAAAGTTTTCACTTTTTCATTAAATGTGCGGGTGAGCGATTCTTTCATTAGAATCTGATCGATGAAAATAGCTACAAAGAGCGCGTATAGAATCATTTCTCTTTCTAAGGTGTATTGCAAGGATACCAAATACAAGTTCAAACCTTTTTCAGACTATTAGAGATTAATTTCTTAATTTCTATTATTCTAGAAATGACCTTTTGCACTCGGACCAAAACGATACTCGTTATAAATAGAGATATTATTCAATTGGAATTCAATTAAGACAAAAATGGTAATAATAGTACTTTTACTGGTTCATCAGACCTTCCCGGTTCCAATGATTTTTTTCGTTTTCTTTCAAAAATGTTACTGAGGAGGATATTGTTTTTGTGGTTCACTCAATTAAGTCTGGTGCTGTGGGGTGTGATACCATTACAATTTCATTTATAGTAACTATACTTCCTCTAATTCTACCACACCTTGAACATTTGATAAATTTTTGTTTGACTTCATCTACCTTTCCTTTTGCTTGGAAACATGCTATTATACCGTCCTTGCATAAAATTAGCTCACCTAAATCCCTGTCTGATTTCAGACCTATTAATGTTCTCCCTGCCTTGTCCAAAATATTAGAAAAAATTCTTAACTATCAAATTTTATATCATATCGAAAATCGAAAATAAATTTTTTAAACAACTCAAGCTTGAAAAATGGAATGCAATAAGGTTATTCCTCTACTATTAGATTAGAATCCATCGTTATTTGTGATTTTAAATCTATCCTCCATGTCTTCAGCAATGGTTACCAATTGTTCGGTCGCTACAGCCCCCTAAATTATTTCGTCGGGACGTTCAAACTTGGTGCATCTGGTTCGCTAGAGGGCGGCTAAGTCGCCAGTCCTCTCTCTACTTGGGCTGCCGGGCTTGCTGGTTTCACTCTCATCGTCCGCTCGTGATCGGATGGAAGTCAAGCATATATCCGTATCGTTCAACGTTCCACGTGAAGCCATCATATTTCTTGCTTGGTTCTCCCTTTCAACTTAATTCTCTCGTATAATCATTATCATATATACATATAACCTCCGCCAAATAGGGGGTAATAAATTATTATTAATATATATATTTGTGTATAGTGTTTTTCATTTACTCCTAACTGGAGGGCGGTTTTCAGTCCGGCCCTCCAGTCCTCTACATGCTCTCCCACCCTGGTGTACGCCGGTACACCAATAATAATTGAAATGCCAAAAATCCAATGTAGAATGGTTATTCCTTAAATATTAGATGAGAATCGATCACTATTTTTGAATTAAATCAACATAGACTGCAAATAGCAAGTGATACCTGATTAATAATAAAGGAATAAACATATCAATATTCGAAATGATTTTGGATAAAGTTTAGCAACGATCCGTTGCAGTTTATTTTAAATTTAGAAGAGCTCATAAAATGTCGTTTCTATTTAATTTTGACATTCTGGTGATTATTTGGCTCCTTTTCTTTTCAATAAGACACCTTTTCTACTTGCCTGTCGTAAAGCTTGTAGAATCTGAAAATAGTACTTACTTATCCCACTTCTTGCACCAAATTGTCACGATTTAACAATAAAAACATCGCTGTACAAGCAAATAAAGAAAGTTTCATTACAAAACAACAGCCATAGAATAACATGAAAACATTTCCAACAACAATGTATATCTTTTTGTCGGCTCCCAGTTAATTACTTGTATTCATGTGCAAGTAACTCGATTGGAACCATGTTTTTGATATTTTCTTTGATTGTGAATTCACACATAGTGCAGTTAGACATTTCATTTCCTTCGCTATCTGATCTATAACAATTTCAATTGATGTGTTGTTTGATTCAAGCATCATGATTTCAGAACGATGGGCAAATAAAAAGTCTTTGATTTTACAAATGTCATTTTGAAACTTTTGTGACTTGTGTATGTGTGTGTGAGTGCATATTCTTATACTCCCGACCATGAATTGAAAATGCCCACGAAAAAATTAATATAATCTTTTGTCAAGTTTTTTATCTACTATTTTTCAACTTCACATTTTGAATAATCCATTTTGATTTGAAATTAATAAATTTCAAATAGGTGATAATCAATTTAAAAATTGAAATAATCATTATTTACAGTAATTGTGTTTTTTTTTCATTTTGAAATTAAATTTTCCCAATTTGAAATTGATTAGTTCCAATGTGAATCTAAAATATTTATATTTATATATTTATTTATTTATTTATAATTTCTTTGTTAGAGACTATATTTTCTCAGGTATGATCTTCATCATCAATCTTTTTAATAAGAAATATTCTATCTCTTGTTTCTCATGTGTTCAAACACCCGATTGAATGTATGTAAATTCGTTTTGTTGTAATAGCGAACTAGTCACATAACAATCAAACCAGCTCGCTATTACAACAAAACGAATTTACATATATCCAATCGGGTGTTTGAATCCATGAGAAAGAATAGATAAAATATATTATCTACTCTTATTAAACGAGCAAAAATTGTATATTTATATATATATTTATTTAAATATTTGTATCTTGGTTCTATTTTGAAAACGGCCCTACCGATTTTGATGAAACAAAATCTATTAACAAGTTTTGAGGATGAAAAAACGATCTGGCTAGGTCTGGACCTCATCAAAATTCATCTTAATTGATTTTTTCTTAATTAAAGTAATTATTGATAGATGAAAATCTCAATGAAAAAATTGATTCGGCGGAAGTCGTATTAGAACCTGGGACCTCTTGCATATGAGGCCGACATTCTAGCATTAGACCAATGAACTATTTTAAAAATTCTTGCTTTTTACTTTTACTAAAATGAATATTTTTGAATTAGACTTTATTATAAGTGTGGAAATAATTGAATATATTATATATAGCTATGTATTTAATAAATATAATTTATTTGATATATTGCGGCGCGGCAAATTTGAAATATGTATAATTGAATTAAGCTGAAAGAAAGACAACAATTAATTTTAAATCCAAAAACATTAAATATATTTTAGGTTAAAAATAAAATAAAATGAGAGAGTCTTCTGTTTTTTAAATAAAATAATTTTTAATTATTTCTAGAGACTATAGTTTCGAAGGCATTGCCTTCATCATCAGTCTATCACAAATATTTCAAATTAGTTACAAATTAAGATTTATACATAGAAAATTTTGAAAAATATATAATGTTTTAACCTAAAATAAAAACAATTCTGTTACCATCGACAGTGAAATCTTTTATTCAACTAATAAAAAAAATTAAATATATTAATAATCATTCCTTTGCCCCCCCCCCCCACTCTTCTAATTAAAATTAAATATTCAATTCTCTTTTCTCCGGGCAATTATCCTAGCAACAATATAAATTTTTTAAAGGTTTACACTCTAAGGTGACAATATGTTTATTTGTATTAAATAAGGTCAGGTGGGGTAACTGGGGGCTGGGGCGACTGGGCCAGGGGTCCTGTAACCCCAGAACATCCGTCTGCTGCCAGAACGTGGAAACAGATTATAGAAAACGATGGAGAATATATCATTGATTGAATAAAGATTTTTGTTTGCCTAATCGCTGTGTGACTTTTACTCACAAACTCCGCAAGAACTTTCGCACGCACCCAATAGATGTCTCACATAAAATCGATCGTTGTCTTAGAGAGACAAATTCAAAATTGGCCTTTTATATCTGTTTAAACTTCGAATTTTAACATTTTGTATTTAATAAAAGAGCGAACATCTTGAGTGTTGGATCGATATACAATAAACTAAAAGATAAAAACAGATAAAGATAGAAGATCGTGTGTGGTATACAAAATACCTTGTTCATGTGGGAAATCTTACGTCGGCCAAACATCCCAATATTTGAAAAAGAGATTAGCACAACATGTTTCAGATTGCAGAGTGACTAATTTTTGAAAGAAGACAGCATTAGCGTCCCATCATTTTGAATTTGATCATCGGTTCGAGTTTGATAATGCAAAAATATTGGATTTTGAGCCTATATACGGGAAAAGAATGATTAGTGAAATGATCCATATCTCCTTGAGTGATACAGTAAATTTCAGAACAGATACGCAGGGACTTTGTGCAACTTATAGCTTGTTAAAAAAATATAATGATAGAAATAAGATTTGAAATTTGTTTTTTACTTTTTTAGTGATTTTATTGTTGTGTGAATCTGGTATGTTTCGTTTTTTTCGGTTTGAAAAAAAATTAAATGATAAAAATGTATATACCTATATAGAAAGAACAAGGATAGATATATTTTTAGATTTAAGTAGGAAATATTTTCAATCTGTGCCTATATGTGTTTGCTAAGAATGAATATTTATAAAATGACAAAATATGCAAAGAAATTAATTTGTTTGGTATGTAAAATGAATTTTGTGTGTGTGTGTTGAATTGTTTTTCTATGTACTGAGGTGGTTTGAGATCAAAGCTTGATTTGATTTGAAATTGTTATAACATGTACTAATTGAGGCCTTTCATTTTTTAGAGCCCTGAGGAAGTCAACAAAGTTGACGAAACGTTGGCATAAAATAAAAAATACTTGGATAAGCTATTGTCCTTATTTCCCTACAACAACTTATTAATAGATAAAATATTTCTAAATAAAAAACTGATGGTGAAGGCCAAACCTTCAGAAACTTTAAAGATAAGAGTAAATAAATATTATATGTATATATTATATGTCAAGACCAAGAATCCTTAACTCATAATAAATGAATATTACATATAATATTTATTTACTCTTATCTTTATTAAAGATGTTTCACCTTGCACCAACATCACGATCTTTACTAATTATTCGAAACTATAGTCTCAAACAAATAAATTATATATATAAATTTTATAATTTTTTCTCATTAATATATCAAGAATAATTGTCAATGAGAGTTGTTTTGACTGCGCTTATTTGAAAAAGATATTTATCGCGAGACTACTGCGGCTTACGCCATTGGAGTCTGTGGAGTCTTAAGTCTGGACCAAGAGAGAAAAAGATGTGATCCATTTAGCTACAATCCAACGTCATTTCCCGTATAGCCCGCATGACTTTCGGATGGATCACCAAATGAATTTGAAATCTCAGATGTTATATATTCAATCTCCCGAGCCCAGAGCGCTCGGTCTATTAGCATGATTGAATCAAATGTAGAAAACATTCGATATATATATATGTATGTTTATTTGCATCAAGTAGAGGACAACTTAATTGATTCCTCTTTATAAAATTTACTAAAACTCGTATAATAGATAATTTTTGTATGGTTATGAATTTAGACTAAACGTCATTTAATTGATTCTACTTTTTAAATATTTCTTTATCAATTTTGGTAATTGAATTTAAATCCTATGCAAAATTCTAATAAGTCTCTTTGGATGTCCTTAATAGGAGGCCCTTTTTGTCCAATTACTGAGATTGCCGGCACACAGCGATCTTTAATGATCCGCCCACGGGGATCTGCAACTTGATAGACAGATAAGCTAGGTAGAACTCTGTTTTTAGGTCCGACACCCACCTAGGTCCATGTCTCGGCCCCTTAACGAATAGCATAAATTAATTTATCTTTTTATAATTGCTTTTCAAAATAAGTCTATGCTATAAAGTTGTTGATTTAACTAACGGGCTTTAATTTGCATAGCCGAGATGTTTTGACGGAAAAATATTACAATCATTATCATTTTATTGTTGTTAGCGTGACTCATTTGATCAGACTGAAGAAGAAAAAATACCTGCAAGTTCGAAAAGTCTCTCTCTCTTTCACACTTGGTTTTTAAGTGGGTGCAAAATAATGTTTGTCCTCGTAAAAGCCAGGGCGTTTTCTTGCAAGGTTCTGTGTGCCTTGGCCAATTATATACATAAAGGTGGATCTCGATATCTAAAAATATCATCGATAGCATATCAAATCGTTCACTTGAATTGGGCGTATCTCGGAGAGGATGGATGTACAGACTTACACCAAGGACGAACTATATAATCTAAAAGACTAGAAGTCAATTTTGACCTAATAAATAGCGAATCAAACGAGGGTTATTTATTTTTCAATGCCAGACCGACCTACCTAATCTGTCCTGCGAGAAACCAATTCGATCGCGATACCGATCATGATAAAGTCCGCATTTTCCGCCTTCCTAGTTGAGATTTAAGAATCATTCGAGTTATCAAAACAGACTGCTAGATTCAGTGGCGTGTTTTTTTATGGTCAAAAATGGAAATTGCCTGGAGCCGCCAAGAAAGGCCAGCAAACCAATATTTAATTTTAAAAATTTATTCATCAATCACTGATTCAATCGCGTCTGCATACTGACCGTTTTTTGATTTAAAAACATTAAAAATGATAAATAAAAATTTTTAGGCATAATGAAAAATCACTGAGGTTGTCCTGTAAGGTCAGGTGGGGTAACTGGCCCAGCTTCTTTTGTTTTCCCAAGGATAGTACTCCATATTTTTGGCTATAACTAAGCTTCCTCACAATTTATAGATCTCGTGACTATATTAATTGAAAGATGAAATTTTCTTCAAATAATCATGATACTTTCAACTTTTGATTATTCAAAATTTTGGAATTATCTTAAGTTGAATGTAAAGTTTTGCGGTTGGCCCAGTTAAACGCGTTGTGGGGTAATTGGACCAGCCCAGCCTATTTGCTGTTTTTTTAATTTTTAACATCTTTTGAGCAGTTGGACATGTTCCCCTATCCCTCAAGGCCCTGGCCGTAGGTAGAATTAGTCTCATTTGTATATGGATTAAAAATAATCAAAGATGTAAGCGATTCGGGGTAATTGGGCCCTGACTAGGCTGGCCCAGTTGCACCAAGACCTCTATTTTTTTTTATTCTATTGAATTTTTTAAGGTAGATAAGTTTAAACGCCAAGTATAATTTTTAAAATCGATTTTTATTACAGAAAATACAAAAAAAGTATCATAAATCAAACAACTAAACAAAATAATTTCATTTTACCCATTGAAATAAAGTTAAATAAGTTCCTTATGCTTAAGAAAGCCTTAATTAAGTACTTACTCAAGTCTCAATATTTTCAAGGAACTGGGTAAGGCAACTAGGTAAGAAGTAAGCACATAACTAGGTAAATAAGTAAATAAGTAATTAACTTAACTAAGTACTTAAGTATAAAATAAACTTAAAGAAATTTCTCTAATTCAGGAACACTGAAAATATCCCACCAATATGAAAAAGTGAATTGCGCTAAAAAAATGCGGTAAAATTAAAAAGCTCTGGGGTTACAGGACCCCTGGCCCAGTCGCCCCAGCCCCCAGTTACCCCACCTGACCTTACTTAATACAAATAAACATATTGTCACCTTAGAGTGTAAACCTTTAAAAAATTTATATTGTTCGATTGTTAGAAGTGGATTAGAGTATGCAAGTCCGGTGTGGTCACCTCATTGCAAGATTCATATCCAAAAACTGGAGCGGGTGGAACAGAAACTCTTAAGATATGTTGCCTTTAAACTACATGTTCCAAATATGGATTTGTCTTATGAGCGTCTATATCTCACTCTGCATTTTTGCCTCTTAACTTAAGAAGGGAGCAATCTGATTTCCTCCTTCTTCATGATCTCTTCAGTGGCAAAATTAATAGTTCTCAACTTCTAGAGCTGGTCACTTTCAATGTCGGTATTCACAGGACACGTAATCCACTGCTGTTTTTTACTCCTTGTCAGAGATTCTCATATCTTAAGTACTCGTGCACAAATTGCATTTTGGAAACAGGTAATAGCAATAGGGAAATATACATATTTAACACCTCTAAAAATAAAATCAAAGATCATTTTTTCCGAAAATTTATGACAGTCTGATGGGAGTGATTTGTATTGCTTTATTTTGGTTTATTATTATTAAACTTGTTGAATTTTGTCTTTACTTAATTTTGCGAGATTTTGTTTTTGTTTTTGAATGAATTTATGTGAACATCCCCACCAGCACCGTAAACATTGTAATATTGAATTATGTACCTATTTATGTATGTTTCTCTTTTATCTTTTGCTTTTCTTTCATTATTGTTTTCTGTATGATTTTCATGTGATTGTTCTTTTATTGTTAATTATATTTATTGTTCGTGTATAGATTATTGTATTTTTTTGCATTGTTTATATATGATTTTGATGTTTTATTTTGTAATTCTTTGTAAAATTTTTTTTTATTTTTCTTGATATAACACTCATTATACACGTATTTGACATTTTTGTAAGTGGACTACTAGTCCGTAAAATTATCTAAATAAATCCATTTTTATCATATATGGCATATTAATACTGTTCGAAAGAAAAATAAATGCAGCATCGTCAAAGTATAACTGCTACTTACTATCGAAGTTGTAGAAAAAAAATGTGAAAAATAGTTTCTTTCCATAACAACAATATTAAATTTTGTTTGTTTTTTTCTATGCCCTGTAAAATTTCCTTGTTGTGAGTTAGCAGGTTTACACTCTAAGGCGACGATATATGTAATTATAACGAATATAAATATGTATATACATAATTTATTTGTTAGAGATACCTATTGTTTCGAATGTTTGATATTCATCGTCGGTCTCTTAAATTAGAAATATTTTAATTGAAAAAGATTTTGTATGTAAATATTTATATAATTAATCTTAAATTGAAAGTAATGGAAGGCAGCCTAGGGGTAGTGAGGAAAGAAAAAATTAACACATATCAAATTAGGTGTAATTTATTCGAAACCTTCCTCCTTTCACTTCAAACAGACGTTTTGAAGGATTCTTCCCTCCTTCTTCAGGGTCTACAAACCAATATTACAAAATTATAAAAAATCGGGGTTGGTCATCATTCATTTCATCAACAATAATACAATTAAAAATACATGCAAACAGCCAGATTATCAATAGAAAAAAATATAATTCACTTACTTCAAGGGGTCAGTAAAGGAAACAAATCAAATGCTTTTTTCCTCTCTCCACAGCAGTGTTTAAAACTTTTTTCTTTCTTAACAGAGGCATAGAAAAACAATTTTTTTTCCTCCTTTTCTTAATTAGATAGATAAATGCCTTCGGAATCTAACATATATAGACCATACCCCTTCCAAGACAGATGCGCACAAAGAGTGCGTACTGGGATTAGTTATTAACAAAATTCTCAAATAATATGGTTGGTTCATACATACCATTATTATTATTATTATCATTCTTTTCTCTCCTTTTGAAGGAGGTTTGTTTACTATACATCGGCTGTAAACAGCAGAGATGATAGCTTCTATTTTGTTATTATCTTATTGAAGGAAGGTTCAGGAACCGCCGGACTGTCGCGCACGTACTCAGCAGTACAGCCTTCTGCACCGTCGTGATAATGCCCCCTCCAAAAATGCCCAGCTCCTTTAAGTTCTTAGGGAGCGTCTTCAGGTTTGACACCAGTCGCAGACATGACAAGGGGCACCATTAGCACTCTATCCTGTCTCCACATTTTCCTAATTTCTTCTGCGAGCTCAAGATATTTATTTAATTTTTTGCCATAGGCTTGTTGGAGATTATGTGTATTTGGTATGGTGATGTCAATAAGGTATGTCATTTTGCTATTCTTTATGGTGAGTATTATATCAGGTCTATTCACAAGTATAGTCCTGTCTGTCAGCACGGACCTGTCCCAATATAGTTTACAACCACTACTTTCAAGTACACTTTCCGGAGTATACTCATATTAGGGAACTCTGGTGCTTATTAGTTCATAGTGAAGAGCAAGTTCTTGATGGATGACTTTTGCCATCTGATTATGTCTATGTGTATAATCCGTACTGGCGAGGACTCGGCAGGCCGAAATGACATGTTGAATAGTTTCGGACATACCACCACACATTCTGCATCTGTCATCGGTCACATTAGGATCCTTGATTATGTATTTAAGATAATTCTTTGTGGCTATGACCTGGTCTTGGATTGCAATTACGAAGCCCTCAGTCTCCGGGAACAGATCTCCATGAGTCAGCCAATAGTTTGACGCTTTTCCGTCAACATGGTCCTGGCCCAAGTCATGAGGATGCCTCCCATGCAACACCTTCCGTTTCCAGTTGTTTTTAAGATCCTCCTGCGTGCCGAGCTGCTGAATCCCACTAATATCCCCCCCGAGATTCACCGGAGTAAGATTAACATCAGCCCGGACTACTGCTGCGTGGAGACGCGATGTTATTTGTTTTTTCAAAAAATATTCTCGAAGATTCATAATCTGTTTCCTGTGCAGCTGTCGCAGGTCAATAATTCCTCTGCCTCCATACTCTCTATCAAGCGCAAATCGTTCAATTGCAGATTTAGGGTGATTGGCTCTCGCATTAGTGAAGTTTACCCTTATTTTTCTCTCAAGAAAATCTAAATCTGTTTTTGTCCAGTGAATTATCCCGAACGTGTACATGAGTGTTGGAACTGCCCATGAATTGATTGCTTTGCATAACCTCCTGCCTGATAGTTTAGTTTTCAGCAAAGTTTTGACCCTATCTATAAATTTCTTGGTGGTGAGTTGCTTCATGGTCTTGTGTTCTATGCTGAGAGCTTGCTGCACTCGCAAGTACTTGTACGTTTTCTTTTTTGTTTTTTTTTTAATTGCAATCGAATGCAAAGAAGGGGGCACCAGTAAAGGTGTAGCCCCTAAGGATCTCGAAAGACCCTTGCATTACCGAAGAGAGGAAAGTTGATTAAGTGAGAGGGGTGTAGACGTAGGTGTCTATGCACCCTGGTTTTGAAGGTTTGAAGATCATAGGTGCTGGGAAAGATAGAGGCTGGGAGAGAGTTCCAGTTCCTTGAAGTCATGGGGATATATGTATTCGCGAATGAAGTGGTCCGGCACTTTTCCAATTTGACCGCAAAAGAGTGTTGGGAGTCGGCAAAATGTGTGCTGCGTGCAAAGTATGCTTTGGGGGGAATTATTGATTTTATCTCATCAGAGCACCTGCCGTGATAGTATCTATAGAAAAGGGAAAGGGCGGGAGACATCTCTTCGATGAGCCAGAGAGTCGAGGGAGTCGGTGAGGGGTAGAATCGTCAATTAGCCTGACGGCTCGTTTCTTCCTCATTCAGCGGATCAACTGTTTGCCCATCTTCAAGAGTGAATCCAACAGACTGCTGTATTCCTCTTTTGACACTTATAGTTCTACATTTATCCAGCCCAAAAGACATGCGGATATCCTCAGAAAACACCTCCACCAGTCTTAAAAGAGATCGAAGTTCAGCCTCCTTAGATGCATATAGTTTCAAATCATCCATATACAGCAAGTGTGTTACTTTCTCAACAATTTCTCCGCTTTCGATTTTAAATCCATACCCTCCATTGTTTAACATATGAGACAAAGGATTCAACGCCAAACAAAAAATAAGGGGGCTTAATGAGTCGCCCTGGAAGATTCCCCGTTTTATAGATATTTGAGCAGAGCTGACAGTATCTCCAGAACAGGATAAAGAAATAGTTGTTTTCCACATTGTCATGAGATGTTTCATCAAGCTAATTAATTTTGGTTCCACCTTATAAATCTCAAGCACATGCAATAACCAGGCATGAGGAACAGAATCAAAAGCCTTACGATAATCAATATAACTCATGTACAGACCTCTTCGTTTGCTCTTTGCTTGTCCCAAAATCACAGCATCAATCAATAACTGTTCTTTACATCCCCTTGAGCCCTTAATACAACCTTTCTGTTCTTCTGCCAGGATGTTATTTTGCTCACAGTGCTTATATATCGCACTAGCAATGCACGCCGTAAAAAGCTTGTAAACAGTAGGCAAGCATGTGATTGGGCGATATTTAGCTGGATCTGAAGTGTATTCTCCCTTAGGGATCATATATGTTATACCCTGAGTTAAAAATGGTGGTACGCGCATTGGGTCTCTCAGAAAGACCGAAAAATGGTGAGCGAGAAGCTGGTGAGTGCAGGTCAACCTTTTATACCAGAAATTATGAATCTGATCGACACCCGGAGATTTCCAGTTTAATGTGCTTCGTATAGCTGTGGAAACGTCTTCGATTGTTATAGACTCAGTAATCATTTGTCTAACACCTTCACATCTTTGTTCCTCCGAAGCAATCCAAGAACCATCCCTTACATGAGTTTCAGATTTAGACCATACTTCAGACCAAACTTGGGATAGTGCTTCTTTAGTAGGCAGTTGAATAGGAGTACCATTGTCCACTTTCTGATCCCTAGATAAATTTCGATAGAACTGCTTCTCATTCTGGACGAATTTCTGGTTTTGCTCTTTCCGTAGATTGGATTCATTATATCTACGCAGTCGTTGTGCTGCGGCTTTTAATTTTTGTTTCTTTGTATCTAGGACCTGGAGAACCGTTCTATTTTCAGTTCCATTATTATTATTATTATTATTATTATTATAGCCTTTATTTAGTTCAATTTTACATTTAAATTATATATAACCAAGCAATCATACAACCATATATATATATATATACCCAATATATAAATATACAAATACTTAGTACGTTTGGCGAGTACGCTCGCTTATAAAGTTTGTTTGGCATCGACTTCAAAAAGTGATTTCATGTTAATATTTCGTCGTTTAGTTGCACAACTAAATTAGATAATTATTTTGTACTTTTTAGTATATTTTATTTTATTTTTGAGTTATTTTTATTTTATTTGTTGCATTTAATTTTTTTGAACTTGATTTTATTTTATTTTTTTTATAAAAATTATTTTTATTTTCTCTTTTTAGTGATGTTATTAATAGTGATTTAATATAATACCTTGCATGGATCTCTTAAGAGAAAGCGTCGGGCGAAAAATGTTTAACAAATCAGTTTTATGCAAATATCTCGTTATCTACAGATAAAAATCGTCCAAATAAAATTTGTAAAGGATAAAACACACTACAAAAAAGCTCCTATGCGTTTTTTTTGTATCGGAGCAATGGTTTAGGAGATAATACGATTTGAACAATTCAACCTTTTTTATGAATGGCTTTTTGTTTTTATTATTTATTTTGATTTTGATTTTTTTCTTGAAATTATTTATCAACAAATTGTAAAATTAGTTCTTTATTAGGTCATTATGCTAATGGTTTTATTTATTAGCCAATTCATTCATTTCTATTCATGAAATAATTTTTTATAGCTGTAATAAAAATTAAAAAAAGGATTGAATGTTAGCGAAGAAAAATTTGTTGACGCTTTTGATTGAGATGACAATTTTACTGACAAGTTTGGAAAAAATTTCTGAGTGTCATCCAGTATAAATAATTACAGTGTGCCACTAAGAGGCCCGACAAAAAGACTGGTTTCCTTGTTCTCTTCAGATCCCGACGCTATTAGAGTAATCGAGGGCTAGGGGTCTATTTCTATTTCTCTTCAACGATAAATCGAGCTATCCCCCCCCCTTCTTCTTCTTCTTCTTAAAAAAAAAAAAAAAAAAAAGCTGCTGCCTTGTAGTTCTCGACGTTGGTTCGCCAAAGGCTAGGAGAAGACAACTCTAACTACAAAACACCTGGCCCTCCAGGTTGGGGGTTGATCGATGGGCCAACAACTCATCATCATAAAACATTTAAACAGTTTTCAATACAAACGAAACGCCTCGGAATTCGGAAGGTCAAAACAGGAAAAGACCAAAGGAACGGAAACTGCAAATGATTTTTGGTACTTGGAATGTACAAGGTATATCTAAAAAACAGAGAGAAGTGTTCCAGGAGCTAGAGAGATTTAAATTGGATGTGTGTGTTCTGAGCGAAACAAAAAAGAAAGGGTCAGGGAATTTTTTTTTTTTTTTTTTTTTTTTTTTTTTTTTTTATTTATTTATTTATTTATTTATTTGGAGAAGAAAACAACAGTCATAGTTCACAAAAAAAAAATAATACAAAACAAACATAATATAGATCAGAAAAAATAAAAAAACTATGACTTATTACACATTTTCTCACTGAGAGATACAGCATAAAACAAAGTTGGAATCTAGGGACAGAGCCCGAAATACAAATTTTAGCATGTTGAGTGATTCTTATCCATTTTCAAGCTTAATAGAAGGAATCACATGGAAATGGACAATTACATTTAAATCAAATTTACAAAAGACGAAACAACAATAATAACTTAACTTAGAACAGAGCCTCTCTCAAACAAACCAAAAGGCTCGCCGGCTCACCCGGCCCCCCCAGTGGCCCACTCTCACCCAACCCAAAATGACTCAAACAGCCAAAAAGTCAAATAAATCAAAGTCTACCTCCATAGTCACCAAAATTAAAATCAAAAAGCAAATAAATTAAATCATATGAGTCAAAAAGCTAAAAATCAAATAAATTAAATAAATTAAGTCAGTTAAGTTTAAAATTGAACAGTCATAAATAAATAATTAAGAATTAAAAACCAAAACAAACCCAAAACAACCAAATTACATCAGTATAGTCAGAAATTTAAAATAAAAAAAAAAACTGAATAAAATAATAAATTAACCCACCCAAAATGAAAAGTCATGAATGCCAAAACAAAAATAAATTAAACAAATAAATAAAATCAACGCAGTCTAACATTCAAATAAATTAAACAAACACACAAGTAAAATCAAAGTAGTCAAAATGTCAAAGCTGAATGAATCAAACCAGATCAGGCGAGTTACATCCGCCACACAACAGACCAGGAGAGTAAACTTTACGTAACAATGATCAGCCGAAGCAAATCAAAACACTCAAATGTGAATCATGTAAAAATCAATCTAATTTCGTTCTTGAAAGCCCGCACGCTTGTATTATAAAAATCACAGCCACAAAAATTATGATTAAAGTCGCTGCACAATCTGACCAACGGAGCTCTCCGACCCGCGTTTGTATGACACTTAGACTGGGCAAATACGTGAGACAACCTGGACGCCGGACGCGGGACCCGGAAATCTATCTGTGCCAGAAGATCAGGGCAATCCACCTCAGACAGACAAATATTTCTTAGTGTCATCGCACCAAGAAGCAACCTTCTAACTTCCAATGTTGGAAGTTTAAGATGCGACAGTCGCATTTCATATGAGCATTGACTTAGTTTCAGTCGGTGGAACACCATTTTGGAAAATTTTCTCTGCACAGACTCCATATTTCCTTTGTATACCTCATAATATGGATTCCAAACAGCAGAACCGTACTCTAGCTGAGACCTGACCAGAGCCCGATAGAGTGTCAAATATGTAGATTGCAATCTAAATTTCCCAGAAGTTCGACATATAAAACCCAGCATTTGATAGGCCCTATCAGTAATCATCCGGATATGTTGGTCAAACAACAATTTAGAGTCAAACATCACCCCGAGGTCCCGGATACTAGTCACTCTGTTAAGGACCTGACCAGAAAGAGTGTAATTGTGACTTATTTGAAATCTTTTTCTTGAAAATGTCATAACCCTGCATTTATCAGTGGCAAGTGATAATCTATTCAGAGAACAATATAATGTAAAACGGTTAATGTCATCCTGCAGTAATAAGCAGTCATTACGAGTATTGATTTTTTTATATATTTTCAAATCGTCCGCGTACAATAGTATATTGCTATTAAGAAAACATTTATGTATGTCATATATGTATAGGATGAACAAAAAAGGCCCTAAAATAGAGCCCTGAGGTACACCGGAAGTAATAACACAAGATGAGGAGGAATAGCCGTTAAGTACAACTGATTGGTGTCTACATCTCAAATAAGAGGCAAACCACCGTAAAAGATCACCCCTAACGCCATTGAAGAATAATTTCCTCAGCAGAATCAGGTGGTCCACCTTGTCGAAGGCTTTTCGGAAGTCAGTATAAATACTATCAACCGAGGCGCCATGATCTAAAGTCTGAAAGATAAAGTTAGAGTACACCAACAAATTAGAAACAGTAGATCTCGACTCCACGAAACCATGTTGACTGAGAGGAATACTAATTTTTAAAAGTGGATACAATTTATCATGAATTAACCTCTCAAAAATTTTCACGATGCAAGACAAAATGGAAATGGGTCTATAATTCTCGACATCATTTCTAGCACCAGATTTGTAAACCGGAGTAATATTGGCCGTTTTCCAGACAAGTGGCACAAAGCCTTCAGACAGACTTTTATTATAAATAATAGTGAGAGGCATACACAACACGTCAGAGACGTTTCTTAGAAAGAAGGGAGTAATTCTATCAGGACCCGCTCCCTTGTTAACGTCAACTGACCTCAATGCTCTCCTAACGTCACTACAGGACAAGACCATACTTGAAACACACACACCAGCAGGATCCACGCAATCCATCAAGTTATCATCATCAACACCATATGCTCGATCCGACGTGGGCTCAAAAACCGACACAAAATAGTTAGAAAACATTTTACAAATTTCAGCAGGATCGCTAGATGAATCAACACGCAGTTTCATGGAAGAGGGATATCCGGTTTTGCTGTTTTTTAAACTGTGAGTGAACTTCCAGAAAGATTTGATGTTGTGGGTAGTCGATTGTTCGACATGCAAAATATATTCATCATAACAACTGATTATCAATTTCTTTACCTTAGCACGAGCCCATGAAAATCTGTCATAGTCAGATCTACTGCCATATATTTTCCAGCGTTTCCAAAATTTATATTTCTTATTCAATTGCATCTTTAAGTCCTGAGAAAACCAACTGGGATATCTACGTAACCCAAGCTTTAGTGGAGGCACATAGGTGTCCAATATACGGTACAAGTTTGTATATAAGAAGTCCACCGCCTGCTGTGCGCCAAGACTATCTAAGCTCTGACACCAGTCAATACTCGAAAGTTCTGCATTTATCTGTGAATAGTCAGCCTTCCTAAAGTTATATTTAATTACCTTATCACTACCGATCGTACTCCGGTTCCGCGGAATATGAAACTCACAAACAAGTGGTGGATGTTGAGGGTCAATGTTGATGAGTGATGAGGTGCACAGTGCGACATCGCAGTTCGAATCAGTAAACACCAAATCCAGCAGACGATCATTAACATTCTTGATTGAGTTGCATTGCTTAAGATTTAAAAACGACATTATGTTTGTCATAAAGTATGGCGCGTTAATAGAGCCACAATCCAAGTTTTGATCACCATCAGGCCACCAACGAATGCCGGGCTGATTGTAGTCACCCATCAGAATGAAATTGTGATTCACATAATCCGGAGCGATGTCATATAACTTATTAAAATGAACATCATAAGTAGCTGGACCGGAGAGAGGGGGAATGTAACTTGCAACTAGTATGACACCATGTCCTACTGAAGGTAGTAACAATATGATCTCCTCTACACACGGGCTCTCCCAATCGCATTTCCTGTAAGAGCAAATATTCTTCTTAATCGCAATTAAAACCCCACCGCCGTCCTTTTTGGTAGATGTAGATGAACATCGATCTCTTCTATAAACATAATATCTGTCATCAGCTATCTCACTATCACATATGCCAGCCCTGAGCCAAGTCTCCGTCAACACAATCACGTCATAATTTGAATTTAGCAGACCCAAACGCAGGTCAAGAAGCCTATTTCTTATACTTCGACAATTCTGATAATAAATATTTAAGAATTTCACCGTGTCAACCATAAAGGAAACAAGTTACAGAAACAATCATTTCAACATAACGCGCAGCTATCATAACCAATTCACCTCCCAAAGCCAACAAAATGCAAGGGCACCCCAATGAAAGCCGAAACACATCACAATCCACATTCGAAGTACAATACTCAATACCACAATCCACATCCACACAGACGCAATGTTCAACAAGGCCCATAACACAGCAAAAAACAATTAGCATAAGCACAAAGGGATGAGCCATATCACAAGGCAACTCCAAAATACAATGAACACACACACGACGATATCCATTGAAGGCATCGATCATCACACAAACAAAAAAAAGAGAAAAAACAGCACTCAGCGTCAAAAAACACAACTCAAAAATTCACAATATTTTAAGCAAATCACTGTCCTCTCTAATTCGAATAATTTTAGATGTATCTGTCTTTCGAACGAAAATAGACGAGTTCTTAACCCACACATACTTATATGATTTATCCGCCACGGTTTTTCTTGCCTTACTATACAATATCTTGTTCGCCAAATTGAGATGCTCGTTCACATAGAATCTGCGAGGCGGTGTAGTTTGAATCCCTATTTGGTCAGTGGATAGAGTCCGGCGCACCCTCGCAGCGTGCAGCAACTCGTCGCGCAGGCGGCGTGTAGTCAGCTGCAGCACCACGTTCTTGGGTCGATCCGACTGCGACGCGGCGGCCGCAGCCACACGGTGAACGGCGCGGATGCAATTTGATGGTATATCCACACTTACGAGCTTACCGACACTCTGCACGATCTTAATAAGGTTTTCGTTTTTATTAAAAGGAATATTTTGAAGCTCTATATTACAACTCCTGGAGGCCTGGTCGATGTCATTCAATTTATTCACCATATCATGCATTCGGTCCTTAAGTTCGCTATTCTCGCTTTGTAACACCAATGAAATTTCATCCTGTGCAGAAATTTTCTCCTCCAGGGCGATGAGCTTGTCCTCCCACGCGTTAATTCTATCAGACACTGCCCTCAACTCATTCCTTAGAGGCAACAAGAGTTCCTGGAAGTCATTTCTGCAACACTCCAACATGCTCGCAAATTTGTTGTCAAAATAGTCCTTTACATTTTTATCCAACAAAGCCGACGAGGACGGACCGTCCCCAGAAACGCTCTGCTGCTGGTGAATCAAACGAACGGGTGTATTGGAGTTATTATCCCTCAAAATACGTGTACAGGCATCCGGACACCTCCATGCAGACTTGGATTTTGCACTCAGTTTAGAAAAGCCGCTCCTCGTCATCCCAACGCATTCAAAATGGTAAACACTCTTGCAATCAACAGTTGAACATTTCACAGATTCACCCTCCTTCACCACCCTTTCACACGCCAGGCATAAACTCATCTTGTCTGTCTAGGTTCTATTCTTCAATTTCACTCACATATATAAATAAATAAATTCACAGAATTATATAAATATTCTTCATTAGAGAGCTTATCTTGACAAGTAAGAAATCAATGAACAAAATCCCAAAAGAAAAAAGCACAAAACGAGCCCAGAGACACTGGCTAACACAATAATAGACACATCCACAAAAAAACGGCTCCTCAACTCACAGGACAGCACAAAAATCACAAAAAAAGACGGAAAAAAACCCATCAAAACATCGAATCACTTGAGGAGCGATAAAACGTGCCTCCCTTCCACTAGATCCGATTAACTATATATGAAGAAATATAATTGAAGAAAAGCAAAACTTTATCCACATCTACAGTGGGGTTCCAAAAGAAAAGAGAGCTCGGGCAATAAAAATAAATAAAAAATATACGAGTATATCGGGGAGCTGATTGTGGCTCTGACCATTTCCTCCTGAAAGCGAATATCTACTTTAATAAAATCGAAAGGAATAACCAAACCGATTTTGAAGACACTACTACTGCAAAGAGTAGATATCCGGTCTACAACTTGGAGCTGCTAGGAGATGACTCAATAACTTTCTTATTTAAACTGAGACTTGCTAGTAAAATGAGATATAAAATTGAGGAAACAGCTGAGGAAAGATACGACTGGTTAAAATCAACAATATACGAGGCCGCATACGAAGCTCTAGGAGAGATCAGAATCGGAAAGAAAAAACAAAGAAATGATTGGATGGATGAAGAACTGGAGGGAGCCATAAAAGAAAAGAGTTTACTATATCAAAGGTGGTTGAACACAAATGATCCAGAAGACAGAAAAATATATAACGACTGAGGATATTCAAAAGGTTATGAAGAGTATGAAAAATAATAAAGGCCCTGGTCCAGGAGGCATTCCAATTGAACTAATTAAACACAGCCCACAAGAAACTATTGAAATGCTATCAGAGATATTTTATGAATGTATAAATGGAACAGGTGAAATACCTTCGGAATGGACTCAAGCGTGGATCACGCCAATATACAAAAAGGGAGATAGAAAAATATGTAACAACTACAGGGGTATAAGTGTAACGAGTACAATTGGTAGGTTGTATGGACGAATACTAAAGGAAAAAATAGAAAAGGAATGGAACGACATTGAAGAGGAGAGCGGCTTTAGAGCTGGAAGATCATGCACGGATAACATATTCTGTCTTACAAACCTCATTGAAAAACGACATGCAAGAAACCTAGAAACCCACCTCATTTTTGTTGATCTACAGAAAGCCTACGATAGTGTTCCAAGACAAAATATGATAAAAGTACTGGATACAACAACAATCAATAGGCGCTAAATCGACGCGGTTAAACATCTATGTATCAAAAATAGATCAGCAGTTAAAATAAAGAATGAGATATCAGATGAGTTTCAAACAAATAAAGGTCTACTGCAAGAATGTTGTCTGTCCCCTACTCTATTTCGAATATATGTCTCATATGCCCTGCAAGAATGGACAAAAAAATGTGGATCAATGGGACTACAAATTGACGAGTCGTACCTCTACACACTATTATTTGCGGATGACCAAGTTGTTATTGCAGCAGATATAGATGACGTAAGCTGGAAGAGGAATATAATAGATGGGGGCTGGAAATAAACTTTGAAAAAACAGAATACCTGACGGTCGGGACAGAGGGGGAAATCTGGATATCAATGGAAAAGTGATTAAAAACTGTAAGGAATTTAGATATTTGGGATCTGTTTTTAGCGAGAAGCCAAACTGTGAGAGGGATATTAAAAATAAAATCTGTCAGGGTCGAAGAGCTATTGGGCAACTGAATGGGGTCTGGTGGAGCAAAGGGATCCAACAGGACACAAAAAAAAATATATATATCTGTCCATAGTGGAAGGCATTGCCCTGTACAATTCAGAAACATGGGACATGAATAAGAAAAACGAAAAGAAATTACAAGCGCTCGAAATGGATGCGATGAGAAGGAGTTGCAGAATGTCGAGAATGGAGCAAATCCCAAATACAACTATAAGGGACAAAATGAAAATGGAAAACGACATAATAGATAGAATAGAAAGGAAGAGATTAATATAGTATGGACACCTCAAAAGAATGCCGGAAGATAGGTGGTCTCATAAAATATGTACCTGGATGCCCACGGAAAGACGGAGGAGAAGAGGAAAACCGAGACGAACGTGGAAGCAGGGAGTAGATGAGGCAATGACCAGTAGGCAACTACAAGAGCAAGACATTCTGGATAGAAAGAATTGGCGTGTTGGATGCGGAAAACGGCACATGCTGTAGACGAAACCGCTTTATTATTATTATAAAGATAGATATAATATGGATCAAGATTCATAGATAATCTAGTGGAAAAAAGAAGGCAATATTTAAAACGAGATAGCTTGTTATTATAATAAATATAAAGTTAAATTATATCTAATAATAAATACCTTTAAATTAAGGTGATTATTACTGTTACAACGTATATAATAAAGATAAAATTCAATGAATCTTCTGGAATTCTATATTCTCTCCCATGCAAAGTGATCCCAAATCCCGAAATCCTGGCCAAAATATGAATGTGTTCTTCAAATTTAATTGAACATAATAAAATTCAGTGAAAAGATATACTGACAAGTCAAAGCATATTTAAATACAGAGATTGTTGATCTCAACCCTATAGTAACCCTTTGAGCTGCCGAGCTTCTAAATGTACAAAGACAAAATTTTAAATAAAAACTTACTATTCATTTGGATACCTACTAATAGATGATAATGTGGAGCGCTATCTACTAATTATGTAATTTGAAAGAAAGAACGGGGAAGTGAAAAGAGAAAAGAATAAATTTCAATTAATTTTCGTGTATCTTAAAAATCGCTTATCTCAATTTCAACCAAGAATATTCTTCAGTATGATAATTTTATGTTTCTTTGAGATTTTATGTTTCCGTTGTTGATAAGTGGATTAAAAATAGAATAAATAAATCTTGTTGGTTAAATTAAATTAATCTAAAATGGTGGCCATACATCTATTTAGTGGCAACACTCGTTGTACACCATCGATCACGGATGTCCGAACTAACTAGCGATAATCAATTTAGAAACCCCGTAATAAGATCGTGTTCATCAGATAGGAGCCAAATTTATTTTAGAAATTTCAAATTATGAAGTTTTTCTCTCTCTCTATATGTCTTGAAAATACAAATGGATTCATTCGATAATTTATTTATTGAATTGTAGAATAAACGATCACGATCTCTTATCGAATAGCGAATGAGTGAGAAAATGATATAAACTCATTAATGTGTTTTAATTAGTCAGCCTATAAGTGCCAAGGGCGGATTCAGGGGGGCGGAGGGGGCGATCGCGCCCCCCCATATCCAGGCCCGTGCCTGGCGGGAGTGCAACACGTGCGTCGCACGTAGGAGGCCAAAAAACGGCGGCCAAATCGCCAGGGAATTAATAACAATTTTTTTTAATGAACTTAAAATATGAAATATGAAATTTGTATGAAAAAAAATTCTCTAAAAATTTTTAACTTTAAAAAATTCAGAGACTTAAATTTGCTACGATTTAAATAAAGTTTCATCTTAATTGGATAATGGTGACATGAGGTTTGAAAAAAATGCAATTTTTTGCAAAAAATCGCAGTTTTTCCTTCATAAAATGACTCATCCTAGAAACTTGATTCCTATCTCATTGTCTAGAAAATTTTGTTGACTTGAACATTTACTTGGACCACTTTTTTGTTTAAATTCTTAGATATATAGATATGCAGCATTTTCCATGACAGGAAATAATCCATTGTTTCGAAAAATCGCAGTTTTTCCTTCATAAAATTTTCCATGATGCTTTTGAGGATTCGGATCTTATCTTGTTCGGAAAATGTAGAATAACTATAAATCTAAGAGTTTTATCAAAAAAGTCCTCCAAGTAAACATTCAACTCACAATCAAGTTTCTAGGATTAGTCATTTTATGAAGGAAAAACTGTGATTATTTGCAAAAAATTGCATTTTTTCAAAACTTAAACTTCAAGTTACCATTATCCAATTAAAATGAAACTTTATTTAGATTGTAGCAAATTTAATCTAGTTTAAAAATGTATAGAATGGTCTTTGTTGAAAACGTGCTCCTTCATGGTCAAAATGGGCAAAAATCGAAAAAAGACCGTGTTTTATGGATATTCAAAAGTGATCCCGGGGGCTGTTTTTTGACAGGCGCTAGTACCGGTTCTACTTAAAATAAATAGATGAAATTTTTATAATTTTTCAAGCAATTTAAATAGTTTTAATTTATCTATAAATATTTTTTTGATTTGATAAGCTGTTTTTGAGTTATTCAAGAAAAATTGAAAAAAGTCCGAAATTTTCTCATTTTGAGGCGCGTAGAAAAATTTCCACAACACAGATTTGGGGAAAACTTAGGGTAGTAATATTGGAGTGCCAATAAAGGTATTCCAGCAATAAAATCTTTACCGGGAATTATTTCCTGTTAAAATCGTAATTTGCCTGGACTAAAGAAGCTGTAACTAAATTTTTTTTAATTTTACAAAATATCTATTTTACATTAGTAGTCTCAACCAATTTATTAAATATGAAGAACTCAATTAGTGAACTATAGTCCAAGTATATTATAATATACATTTAATAGTTAACCCTGTATATTTTCCCCTTCTTCGTGCGCTCTTTTTGTTTGTTTTTAATTTTAAAGAAGGTCAAATCGCGGGGGGGGGGGGGGTATCTGTACCGGTACATGATCCCCCAAAATGAAAGTGTCGTACCACCCCTGGTATAAGTGTAATATTTCTTTAGAATGTAAGCGTATTTCTTGTAAATAAACATTAATTAATTGAATATCCTACTAAAATACATTAAAAATATTGATATATTCTTGTATTTTTTTTTAATATCGCCCCTCCCATAAAAATTTTCTGGATCCGTCCTTGTACAGTGCTAAATATGGGGATTATCATAATGAAAAGGTTAGTATAATATAGTTACGGTAAAACTTTCATTAAAAAGATTTGGTTTATTAAAGACATAATCTTATTATACTAATAATTGAGTAATTTTTGTATATATAAATAAAATTGATTTCTCTAGAATCACTCTGGCAATTTAGATTAAAATCACGGATTAGGGGGTTTGTGAATCGACAAATCAACCTGTCAGGGTTTCATCTTCGGGTAACTTTGAATTACAATATTTGTTGATAAATTAAGTAATTATTCACATCATGTACGTGTGTCAATAAAAATTTATAATTACTTTTTTCAATTTCCTTTTAATAATTAATTTGTTTTTTACTTTAAAATCCACTAAGATTTCATCACAAATATTAGGTGGTATAACTTAGCTCTGAATTGATGCAAAGGCAGTCCAAGGATAATTAAAGCCACAAATTCCCAATAAAATTATTTATTAGAACGTCATTTTTTTCTGTTAAAAAAATTCACGATCGGTCGCCATTCTTTAGGATTTAAAATAGGCAACCACATGTACATTTAGACTATTTTCATGGTTTCTATTGAAAATTTTTAATGCCTTTAGGAATTCGTAAACACGATCAAACGGCAAACCCCACTCATTGTTACGCCGACGATAGCACTCTACACGGCAAACCCTCTCTCCCGAATAATCGAATCAATATTGCCTCCTCAATTACTCTCGACCTAGACAAACTGAATAAATGGGGCTCTCAAAATTTAGTTAACTTTAATTCAAATAAGACTCAATGTTGTCTAATTTCTAGGCGCGAAAATAGAGATTTCCTGATATTCACTTCGATTCGAATACCCTGAAAATGTGTGACAGCCTATCCATGTTGGGCGTCTCTGTCGCATCTGACCTGTCTTGGAATGAACACATCTCCTCTGTGGCGAAATCTGCAGCAAGGAAGATTGGCTTCTTATTCAGGTCCAAGCGATTTTACAAACCCCACAACTTCTCACCATCTACAAGGCCCAAATCCGCCCCCTGTCTCGAATACGGCTCTCATCTGTGGAGAGGAGCCTCAAAATATTCTCTTGCTACCCTTGATGCAATTCAGAAACGAGCCGTCAGGCTAATTGACGATTCTACCCTCACCGACTCCCTCGACTCGCTGGCTCATCGAAGAGATGTCTCTGCCCTTTCCCTTTTCTATAGATACTATCACGGCAGGTGCTCTGATGAGATAAAATCGATAATTCCCCCCAAAGCATGCTTTACACGCAGCACGCGTTTTGCCGACTCCCAGCACTCTTTCGCGGTCAAATTGGAAAAGTGCCGGACCACTTCATTCACGAATTCATATATCCCCATGACTTCAAGGAACTGGAACTCTCTCCCAGCCTCTATCTTTCCCAGCACCTATGATCTTCAAACCTTCAAAACCAGGGTGCATAGACACCTACGTCTACACCCTCTCACTTAATCAACTTTCCCTTCTCTTCGGTAATGCAAGGGTCTTTCGAGATCCATAGGGGCTGCATCTTTACTGGTGCACCCCTTCTTGCATTCGATTGCATTAAAAACAAAACAAAAAAAACAACTATTTTTCGGAATTTTCTTCTCCTTAAAGTTAACCTAAGAATCTATCAAGGAGAAGACACATTTTTTGATTTGTTCTTTATAATTTAAACAAATATCTGCTTCTCTTAGCAATTTTTTATAATAATGTGCCATGTTTTAGCTTAACATTTATTTACGCAATGTTTTTTTTTTTTTTTTTTTTTTTGAAACCTTTCTCACGTCACAAAATATTAAAATCCTTTTTCCTTCCCCTCTATCCCACCCCGCTTCATACACTCAACAAGATCCCTTCTTTTTACATTGATTTATATACATAAGATGAAGAAAAAGAGGCTTTAAATTTGTTGTCAGGGAATGATCTGAATTTGTATATGTATCAAGAGGAAGAGGGTCCTTTTGTCAAGCCATATTGCTCGAAAAAGCCATCCATTTTACATTAGCACCGTAAGTTCTCGTGTAGCATTGTAAATGGATTTCAAGGTTTAGATCCCAAGTCTTTTGAAATATATAAACTGTTTATTATTTAAACAGATAGTTATACATTTTATTTATATTCTTTTAGAAAATATATAAGCAAAATGAACTATACTTTTGAAATGTAGAGTATATCTAATTAATATTAAGAGTTCAAATCGCCGATAGTACCTAATAGAATTTAAATTTCTTTTCAAATCACAAGAGTTTGTCATATACTGGATCTGAGATAGTAGAGATAATTTTGATTTTTGAGGGGTGAACACAACCCTTCATATATATGGAGGTGCGCATTTATTAAAAGGTTGAGAAGCACTGTTCTAAAGGTGATTATTCAATTTTACATTGTATCATAATTGTTCTCTTAGTCCAAGAGCTGGTGACACATTTTTGAGTACGGATTTGACCCAACTAGAAATAATGCGTAATAGTACCGTCTATGATAGTTGTACAAGGAATGGCCAGTCTGGCTGGTCTAAGCAGGTGGACCAGGTACTGCGCATGGTGTGAGTGCGGTAAAAAATACATATGTGTTAAAAAATATTTTTGACCCACAATGAAATTATAAAAATTATAATTTATAGTCAATTATAGCATGATGCTATTTTTTTGCATGTTGTAAAAATACACTTTGGGTGGTCTGGTTCCACGTCCCACCACTCAAATGGTCTGGAGTGAATATATTATGTTTATAATTGACTATAAATTATAATTTTTATAATTTCATTGTGGGTCAAAAATATTTTTAACACATGTATTTTTTACCGCACTCACACCATGCGCAGTACCTGGTCCACCTGCTTAGACCAGCCAGACTGGCCATTCCTTGTACAACTATCATAGACGGTACTATTACGCATTATTTCTAGTTGGGTCAAATCCGTACTCAAAAATGTGTCACCAGCTCTTGGACTATCTGTTCCCATATTAAGGAATCATACAGAAGATATTTTATTAATTCGTGTTTGTAATCAGAAATCATCAGAGATTATATGAACTCGATTGAAAATGGATGTAAATTATATATATATATATAGATGCAATTAGGAGAACATCAAATGAATCCATCGAGAATTAAAGATAAACTAATAGCTTGTTCAAATTTATATAGCAGAATGAACATTGGGAAATGTGTCTTTGAAATAGATGTTAGTGTTAAACTAATCTCATCTCCACACTATCACAAATCATTTAAGGGTGTAATTTGAAACCGGATTCGGTCGAAAATGGTATTTTATGCCGGTTCTTATATTAAATAGTTACATAATCGATTTATTCATTAGCACACATTACAATTCTATCAAATGTATCTCTATTCCGAGTCGAGATTGGAACAGCAAATATGAACTCCAAGCTGTTCAATCCATATTTGTGAATCAGACAAAATTTAATGAAACAAATTTTAGTAGAAATTTAAACTTTTTTATAGACATAGAGTATATGTCTATAGCAGCGTTTTTTTTAACAACAAAATTTTACTAGGTATTAAAGAACTACTACATAAGTTAATTTTAACATTTTTATTATCATTTACTTACAATAATATTTATATTATTAATATTCGCCCGCACTTGTAAGCATTTCGGGAATTTTCTTCAGTGCCGTACTAATCATAAATTACATAGAATTAAAATTAGTTTAAGATACAGTGGTACCTTGAGATACGAATTTAATTCGTTCTGTGATCATCGTCGTATGTCAAAAAAATGGTATCTCAAAGCAATTTTTCCCATTTAAAATAATGTAATATATATTAATGAGTTCTAGCGATATGAAACTAACCCAAAACACAGTTAAATTACACATAATATACACAATTTTTATATAGTTAAACGAGTAATAATACACATGTTTATTAATTTATTTATTAATATATTAAAAACACACAATGTTTATTAATCATCACTTTAACGTCAGGCCTTTTTGGCCTCACTTTCCTGACTTTCAGACTTCACTGCGTGAGACCTTTCATAAGGTAACGATCAAGAGAGATCTGTTTCTGCCTTCTTTTTAAAATGTTACGAAAGAATGTGAGACACCTATCATCAAATAAGGCACATCGCAAATTCGTATCTCAAATTTTTCGTTGTAAGCCGAGGTATAAATTTTAGAATATTTCATGTTGTATCTCAAAACATTCGTATGTTAGGACATTCGTATCTCAAGGTACCACTGTATTTGTATTTCGTAATTTTATAAATTAAAATTTAATTATTATTATTTTTTTGATGAGTTTTTTTCGCGGATAGAAAAAATTGTCAGCGGACTAGTAAAATTTCTCCGCGGACCCACTGGTGGTCCGCCGGACCAGTGGTTGAGAATAGCTGGTCTATAGAATAAACAAGAAAAAAATCGGCATTGTCGGGAAAATCTGTTACGGAGACTTTTGGGATAGTGTTAAAATCGCGGACTTGCAGCTTTGCGACGCCGATGGCCTCTCAGCTCAGATGAACGACACACCATTTTGTTGAGAATGTCGTCTATTTTTTTCCAACACTCGAATATTATTTTGCTTTGAATAATTTATTTGCAAATATTTTGAACATTTTAAAATTACTATATTTATACACCTCACCTAAATTTTGTAAAATTATTTTTTCATCAATCCTTGGGGCGTAATCACAACAAGGTCATGTCAAAAAACAATTCGAATTTAAATTAAATTACAGAATAAAGTCAGTTTATTCATTTAATTCACACAATTTACACTATAAGTAACACTCTAATGATTAACTTCACTCTTTCATATTATGAATTTCGTTATTTCGAATCGTAAAAAGTATGAAATACTCTTGTAGTCTCCAGGGGCGGATTTAAGAGACCCAGGGCCCCTAGGCACTTGACATTTGGGCCCCCTCCCACCATCTCGAAGCTATTTTTGAAATTTAGCAAATTAAATCCACTAGTACAGAACATATATATTTATTTTTATATTCAAGAACATTGTATTTGTAGGGGCCTCTAGCCTTTTTAATGTACACTATTAGGCCAATTTAATTACAAAGAAAATAAACAATATGATACAAACAGATCAAGTAAGAGAAAAAAAATTTAAAAAAGGAAACAACAATTATATGGAACAAAAACAATACATATACTGAATATAGAGAAAAGATTAAACTAAAAAATGGCAATATATACTAGTATAGACAAAAGAAGAGAGGAAAAAAGAAATTTTTAATCAACTTTAATGGGTTTAATAAACATCAGAATAATACAGTCTATATACATAGTTACGTTATTCTATAAAATTTATACAATCTTACAGCGAACTTTCTTCTGTGCAAAGAACGAATGACGTCTTCATAGTCAATTGACTGCATTATTTCTGACTCTATGTACATTACAGAGAGTGAATTGAGCCTGTTCTCTCCTATGTTAGATCTTAAGTAATTCTTTACTCTCTTTAGCGCTGAAAACGACAGTTCTGCTGAGCCGTTTGACGCTGGTGTATACAACAGCATTCGGAACGCAATTCCTACGTTTGGATAAATGTGATTATGTAAATGGAGCAGCAATCCAACGTAAAAACTCTTAGTAATTTTAATGAGAATGTTAAGGGATATTTGTTTAGCCAGAGATTGTGATTGCATACTTGTATGATATTTTTAATGCCTGTTGTAGATCCGCTTGTAATCATTTTAGGTTGAAAAATAAAAAAATAAATAAAAAAGATTCCGCAACCGGGGCCCCCAGGACGCCTGGGTCCCCTAGGCCAGGCCTTGTGGGCCTAGGCGGAAATCGAGCACTGGTAGTCTCTCTGGCAGCCGACTTATGATTTCCTAAATTACTCGAGGTAATGTAATTTTTTTATTCCACTAGGACGAACCAGCGCTATCTCAAGCTTAAGTCTCGATAAGTTAGAGAAACTATAAAGTATAAAGCGTACATTTATTCTAAATTATTTGATACTTTTTCCCTGTCTCAGGAAATTTCACGCAAATCAATAAGCATGTGAAATGATACACATTTTGATTACACACAATTTACTGGATTGGCTCTCTAGACTAGCTGTGAACACTTCAAAAAATTTAAATACCCTGTACCAGAGATACACCCTCAAGAGGAACACGTCACACGATTTTTGAGATTAATTTCTAAAAGATTCCATTTGAACTCGGAGCGCTCATTCTTGGTGTCTAAATTTTACGTTTTTCTAAAATATAAAGTCGAACCTACTATATTACAGGGTGGCACAGAGAAACGGGAAAATTTGAAATAATTAGAAATAAGCTGACGTGTTCTGATAGTTTCCATCCACTTGACTTTACCATATAACCTGGCCCCTAAAATTATTTATAATCATGTAGGGAGGGGGGTTAGTTTTTGCATTTTTATACTTCTGGTGTCCCACTGATGTATGGTGATTATGTATACGAAATTTGGTTGAGTTTGGTAATTGGCCAAGATTTTCATTTTTTGACCCTACACCCCCCCACCCCATTTTGGGAGGTTAGTTTTTGCACTTTTAGACTTCTGGGCTCCCACTGATTATGTATACCAAATTTGGTTGAGTTTTGGTAATTGGCGAAGATTTTCATTTTTTGACCCTCCCCCCCCTCATGTTGGGCAGTTACTTTTTGCATTTTTAGACTTCTGTGAGTCCACTGATTATGTATATAAAATTTGGTTGAGTTTGCTCAAACGGCCTAGATTTTTAATTTTTAACCCCCCTCCACCCCTCTTAATTTTTGGTCGATATGCACCAAAATTTAATCAGCTCTTAATCTCAATGGACCAAAACTACATGTGAAATTTGGTTTCGATATTCACACTAGTTTTTGGGCTAGCTCGTCCACAAAAATTTGGTAACGCACAGACTAACTAACAGACAACCAGGCAGAATAACAACCAGGCAGAATAACCAACAGACATTTTGACAAAACAATTATTATCTCTAAATATATAATTTTTTCGGTGTTCAGTTATTAGAGCTTTTTTGTAGAGCGAAATTCCATAGTTTCGATCAATTTTTTTGATCAAAATATTTTCAGCCGTTTTTGGAGATATTTCGAAAAAAAGAAGGAAAAGTACAACTTTTTTCATGAACGATTACAATACTTGACCATACCCTGTATCGTAAAGTAAAAATTTTTAAGAAAAATAAAACCGACTTCAAAAAATTATGCAACAAATATAAAAATACACTAAAAGGTATAAAATAATTATTATCTTATTTAGTTACAACTAAACGACGAAATATTAACACGAAATTACTTTTTAAAGTCGGTGCCAAACAAACTATACCTATAAGCGAGCGTACCCGCCAAACGTACCAAGTAAGATCCGTCGAGTGCGATTCATAAAAGGTATATGTTTGGCACCAACTTCAAAAAGTAATTTCGTGTTAATATTTCGTCGTTTAGTTGTAACTAAATAAGATAATAATTATTTTATACCTTTTAGTGTATTTTTATATTTGTTGCACTTAATTTTTTGAAGTCGGTTTTTATTTTTTTCTTAAAAATTTTTATTTTTCTCTTTTTAGTGATGTTATTAATAGTGATTATATCATCAGAACTTGACCAAATTAATATGACACCATCCCTAAGACACCCTCTTTCGGATAAAAGAGGACCATCGAAATCGGTTCATAAACAAAGAGGTTAGGTCTAAACAAACCTAAACAAACCTAATAAAAAAGGTCTAATACCTATGAAAAAAATCGAAAAAAAAAATGGGACCAATCGGAAGCTAGGCTGGACCCAATGCAAAAAAAATTTTCAAAATCGGTTGACAATTGGCGGAGATATGAGGCAAAGCATAGGCACAAAAAAAAAAAAAAAAATTCAATCGAATAGAGAACCTCCTCCTTTGAAGTCGGTTAAAAATGAAGGAAACTTCATTCTACAAGAGTGAAAACATTATTATTAGACATCACTTTTTAAAAAATTACGTCAGTTTGGTGCTGTCCATTTCGTCGAACACATTCAGTAAGTCGATTCTGAAGATTTTGCACAGCACGGCGCAATGTGTTCTCCAGAAAGTTGGCGATGTTTTCTTCAATCTGAGCCTTGAGCTGGACAAAGTTTGTTGGTCTAGTTTGATACACAACGCTCTTCAGATGTCGCCATAAAAAGTAGCCAATGACTTACTGAATGTGTTCGACGAAATGGACTGCACCAAACTGACGTAATTTTTTAAAAAGTGATGTCTAATAATAAAATTTCCAATCTTGTAGAATACATTTTCAGCATCAAATAATGTTTTGTAAGTTTCCTTCATTTTTTACTTTACCATACAGGGTATGGTCAAGTATTGTAATCGTGCATGAAAAAAGTGATTTTTTCCTTCTTTTTTTTCGAAATATCTCAAAAACGGATGAAACTATTTTGATTAAAAAAATTGAGCAAAACCCTGGCATTTCGCTCTACAAAAAAGCTCTAATAAGTGAACATCGAAAAAATTATATTTTTTGAGATAATAATTGTTTTGTCAAAATGTCTGTTAGTCTGTTGTCTGGTCTACCAAATTTTTGTGGACGAGCTAGCACAAAAACTAGTGTGAATATACGAAACCAAATTTCACACGTAGTTTTGGTGCATTGAGATTAAGAGCTGATTAGATTTTGGTGCACATCGACCCAAAATTAAGGGGGGGTGAAGGGGTTAAAAGTTAAAAATCTAGGCCATTTGAGCAAACTCAACCAAATTTTGTATACATAATCAGTGGACCCCCAGAAGTCTAAAAATGCAAAAACTAACCGCCCAAAATGGGAGGGGGGCGGGTCAAAAAATGAAAATCTTGGCCATTTACCAAACTCAACCAAATTTTGTATACATAATCAGTGGGACCCCAGAAGTCTAAAAATGCAAAAACTAACTGCCGTCAAAATGGGAGGTTGGGTATGGGTCAAAAAATGAAAATCTAGGCTCATTGTACCAAACTCAACCAAATTTTGTATACATAATCAGTAGGACCTCAAAAGTCTAAAAATGTAAAAACTAACCCTCCAAAATGGGGTGAGGGGGGGGGGTAGGTTCAAAAAATGAAAATCTAGGCCCTTGTACCAAACTCAACCAAATTTTGTATACATAATCAGTGGGCCCAGAGTAATCTAAAAATGCAAAAACTAACCCCCATCCCCTACATGATTATAATTAATTTTATTAAATATTAAATATAAGTGAGGGTCCAGGTTGTATGGTAAATTCAAGTGGATGGCCACATCAGAACACGTCAGCTTATTCTAATTATTTCAAATTTTCCCGATTCTCTACGCCACCCTGTATAATCAACTAAAAGAAAATATTTTTGGAATTTTTCTATTGAGATTTTAACAGGATGTTATATTATAGTATAGATATAAATGAACAATTTATATTTAAGGTTATTAATAATTATTAGGGCAGCTCTAGTGTACCGAGTCTTGAAATAGTTTTTACTTTTTTATTATTTAAAGTGCTAGCGAGCGATTATTGTATTAGAATCTGATGGATAAAAATAATTACTTAGATCCCGAATAAAATGATCTCTTTTTCCATAGAGCTAAGGTGTATTTCAACGATGCCTGAAACAGGACTGGACTTGTACGTGGATGCCACTTCCATGTTCAAACCTGTTTCAGACTATTGGAGATTAATTTCTTAATTTCTCTTACTTTAGGAATGGCCTTTTGCACTCTGACCAAAACGATAGCTACTCGTTATATAGAAAGAGAGAATATTCAATTGGACTTCAATAAAATTCAGACAAAAATGTACAAAAGAAATTACTTGTTGCGGCTTTACCTAGAAAAAGTAGCGAATTTTTGAAAAAGTTTTTATTTTTTTCTTCTATTTTTTTGTATTTTTAATCGCGTTTCCATTTATTTTTATTTTGGAAAGAAAAAAAAATTATATAAGGTCAAATTGAATCAGATTTGTTTTTCGGCAAGTACATAAAAATATTTAAGGAAGTTTATAATTTTCTTTCGGGCCACATTCATTTTAGTCCTATGCCGCTAGCGGCTTGTGGGCCACGGTTTGGACAGCCCTGTATCATATTTTTGATGAGTTTCTATTTGATAGTGGCTGCATTTTTATCCACCTGTGGCTCAGTAAACATCTAATTTTGTGCGTATTTGCCATCGGATTAAAGCCATTCGAATGCAAATAAATTAACCATTTTCAATGATTCACTGTCACCAAAGAGCAAATGTTTAAAAATGCAATTCCAATTTTCTATTCGGTGTGTTAATACACCAAATTAGCATACATTTTTTCCTATCAACATAAATCATCAATTTTTTCATTAATACTCTGTTCCGGAAATTTTATATCATTTTATGAAAAGTGATTATAGCTGCCTGCCCTCGTTGAATGTTTCATTAAATAGTCCTAGAATAGATCGCTACACACAAATTAACTCCATTGTCAAGTTGGGTGATCTTTTAATAAATGTTAGGACAATTGGTAACGTTTTGGCCCCGACCAGTTAAATCCTCTGGCCAAATGAGGGACTGTTGGCCTAGAACCCGGGATTAAAGAATTAAAAGCTTCCAGCAAACTCGGGATAATCTCATCCAGCATCACGTAACGTTTGTTCACGATCTGCAATGCACTCTGGAGGAATTCTCCATCTCTCGAATCAGACCGAAACCTTGTTTCAGCACGCCACTAAATTACCAAGTCTAGTTCCTACTTCCTACTATTAACTGTAGGTTTGCGTGCTTTTCTCGCCAGGCGACAAGCAGAATTAGATTTACTAAAACATATTTCATGTTTTTTGTCCACAAAGAGAAACAAAGAGGTTGTCTTCTGCTTGATGCAAATAAACATACACACATATATATCGAAATTATATATCTGTATATATATTATTGGTTTGTTTGAGACTATAGTTTCGAAGACTTGGTCTTCATCGCCAGTCTTTTTTAATTATAAATATTATTTTTCATGGAGTCAATACCGTATGGATATTGAAAATCTTTCGATCTTTACTTAGCTAGGAGCCAGTTAAAAGTCCAAGTCTTCGAAACTATAGTCTCAAAACAAATAAATTATATATATATATATATATATATATATATATATATATATATGTGTGTAAATTTGAAACCAGCGCAAAGGCCATCAGCGCTAGCAGCGACCTCAACGGGCAGAGGAGAACAGAAGACAGGAGATCCCTCATTCATTATATAGAGTTTATTAAATAAACATTAGAATAATATTTTTATGTAAAATATATAATTATATAATTCATTTACTTAAAGAATAACTAAGGACTTTAAATTTTGATTCTCCTTTTTAGGTGAATATGCTTGTCACTTTAACCATGTATTATATTTGTAAATAAGCTTATTTTAATTATTAAACTCCTTTTTAGCCGAATCAATTTTTATTTACTAAAGGAAAATCCTGAGACAAAACCTTATTACATATATGTGTGTGTGTGTGTGTGTGTGTGTGTTTGTGTGTGTTTATTTGCATCAAGCAGAGGATAGCCTCTTTGTTTCTCTCTGTGAATCAACAACTCTGCTACTCTCGGCAAAACAAAAACTTTTTCAATTAAATATGTTTTTTGTTGCTTATTTGTGTTTTAAAGCTGCCTAAAAGTCACTTGCGAAATGAATTTCAATCGTGGTGTTATTCTGTCGGTCTGTTTGTTTAGTTTCTGTCACAATTGAAAACTAAAAATATATTGAAAAAAGATTTTTATTTGACGCGAGTAGCTGAGCTGTTGATTGATAAAGAGAAAGATCAATGAGGTTGTCCTCTACTTGATGGAAATAAACACACACACACACACACACACATATATATATATATAGTTAATATAAATATGTATATAAATACCTGATTGAATATTTTTTCGTTTTGTTGTAATAGTGAGCTGATCACATAACAAACTAATTAGTTTTAACAAATAAATTATATATATTTACATTGTTATATACAGGCTAAGATTTTTTTTTATCTTGAGATAGTCTTATAACTAAAAAACGGTGCATTATATGAAAAAAAGTTTCAAATAAAAGTTTATTTATATCAGGGGGAAACTAAACTGTGGCGACTGTGGGTCAGTGGCTAGAGTGTCGGGTCGCTGACTCGAAGTATGCTGGTTCGAGACGGAGTCTCGGCAGATATTTGCAGTCGCCTCCTCTTAGAAAGCAATGTCAACCTTGACGATCAATTTATTATAAAATCGTTTAAATCATGCCCAAGAGCTTCAGCAGGGGCAGATTTTAACACCTGTTGACCATTCAGGAGATTTTGATTGATCTTTATTATTAGCCTTCTCGGCTATTTTTTTTTACATTTATAGTTTTACATTTATATTTTTACATATAGTTTGACATATTAATTTACAATTTTAGGTACAAATAATATAATTCTTCACATTAACAGTTTCAATATAATAGGACATATTAATAAAAAATATGATGTATAGCTACAATAGCTAATAAAGATTATTATCTTTGTAAAATGTATTCTTTTAATTTTCGTTTAAATATTATAAGACTGTCACATTGTTTTAACTCTGTTGGAATGTCATTATACATTTTTATGCCTTCATAAAATAAACTTTTTTGCGCACTTTTCGTTCTTCGAAATTGTATCATAATATTGTCTGCTTGCCTCGTTCGACCCCCACTAATACTATTTTATTTCCTAATTCTATGGGCAGCATTCCCTTTATAATTTTAAAAATAAAAATACAAACATTATAGTACAACCTTTGCCTTATAGACATAAATTGCAATACTTGTAGCATTTCTTCCACCCTAGTATACCTATTACACTGTATTATTACTCTCATAGCTCGATTTTGCATTATCTGCAGCTTCGACAGCTGAGTCTCCCATTCCCACTAGAGAGAGTTTAGAGTTCAGAGAGAAGAGAGAAATAAAACGTGTTGAGGAGAAAACATTAATATGTTATTAATATAAATTGATTGAATAATAATATTAATATATATAAATATATTTTTAATAATATTATAGCATAGAATCGCCACATTTTCAAATTTTCTAGGTGTACGCCTAAGAGGTAGGCAAAGCGGTCATCATATAGAATTCACTTGATTTTTCTTCTCATTTGCTCTATGTGTTCTAATAATGACTGAATAACAAAGGTACGGGGCGGGATTTCACAAAATAATGTTTGCTAATTTCATTGTCATCGATGTTTTTTTCTTTGTTACAATTTAACAACGTATAACAAAATATAGTAGCCGAATAGTGTGAAATTCTTAAGATTTCAAATTTTCAAATGAGATGAGCCACCTCAAAGTGTAACTTGAGAGGGTGTCCTGAAAACTTTTCCGAAAAAAAAATTTCTATAGCTAAGGACACCCTAGTGAACATTCATGACAAAATAATTTTAAGAAAAAAATAAAACCGACTTCAAAAATTAAATGCAACAAATAAAATACACTAAAAGGTTTAAAATAATTATTATCTTATTTAGTTACAACTAAACGATGAAATATTAACATGGAATTACTTTTTGAAGTCAGTACCAAACAAACTATACGCGACTAAACTATATAGCGAGCATACCCTCCAAACGTACTAAGTAAGATCCGTCGAGTGCGATTCCTAAAATGTATATGTTTGGCACCGACTTCAAAAAGTAATTTCATGTTAATATTTCGTCGTTTAGTTGTAACTAAATAAGATAATAATTATTTTATAACTTTTAGTGTATTTTATTTGTTGCATTTAATTTTTTGAAGTCGGTTTTATTTTTTCTTAAAATTATTTTTATTTTTCTCTTTTTAGTGATGTTATTAATAGTGATCATATCATCAGAACTTGGCCAAATTAATATCACACCATCCCTAAGATAACCCCTTTAGAATAAAAAAAGAATCATCGAAATCGGTTCATAAACAAAGAAGTTAGGCATAAACAAACCTAACATAAAAGATCTAATACCTATGAAAAAGAAATGGGACCAATCGGAAGGTAGACTGAGCCCAATGCAATTTTTTTTTTCAAAATCGGTTCACAATTGTCGGGATATGAGGTAACATAGGCACAAAAAAAATCAGTAGAATAGAGAACCCTCCTCCTTTTTTGAAGTCGGTTAAAAAAGGTCCAATACAAACAAAAAAAAACAGACATTCTGTTGAATTGATAAGCTCCTCCTTTTTTTGAAGTCGAGAGAAGCAAAATATAAAAGAGTCTATTAAAAACAGACAAAGGAAATAAGTAACATAGCAGCATCAAATCCATTATCCAAGCAGAGAGCGAGATGAAAATAATAGTTCATTTGACAAGCTAAAAGAAAATGACAGTGTTAAAAATAAAACAATGAAAAATAAATTAAAGTGTAGTATAGTGCATTTGTTTAAGTAAAACAATTAGTAAATTGTTTCTTTTTTATGAACCTGTACAGTGTACACTGTACACTGTACAGCCAGCATCAGAGATCATGGTTTCGAAAGCTGGACATTCATCTTCAATTTTATTTTTAATTAAAAAGTATTTATCTGTTCTTTCTCACGGGCACAAGCATCCAATTAAATGCAAATTCGTTTTGTTAGTGATTTTCCCTTTTTAACCGACTTCAAAAAAGGAGGAGGTTCTCTATTCGACTGATTTTTTTTTTTTTTGTGCCTATGTTACCTCATATCTCCGCCAATTGTGAACCGATTTTGAAAAAAAATTGCACCCAATGCAGTCCAGTCTAGCTTCCGATTGGTCCCATTTTTTTCTTAGGTATTAGACCTTTTTGTTAGGTTTGTTTATGCCTAACTTCTTTGTTTATGAACCGATTTCGATGATTCTTTTTTTTATTGGAAAGGGGGTATCATAGGGATGGTGCCATATTAATTTGGTCAAGTTCTGATGATATGATCACTATTAATAACATCACTAATAAGAGAAAAATAAAAATAATTTTTAAGAAAAAATAAAAACGACTTCAAAAAATTAAATGCAACATAATAAAATACACTAAAAGGTATAAAATAATATATTATCTTATTTAGTAACGAACTAAACGACCAAATATTAACATGAAATTGCTTTTTAAAATCGGTAAACCAATCAAAACTATACCTATAAGCGAGCATACCTTCCAAACGTACTAAGTAAAATCCGTCGAGTGTGATTCATAAAAGTGTATATGTTTGGCACCGAATTCAAAAAACTAATTTCATGTTAATATTTCGTCGTTTAGTTGTAACTAAATAAGATAATAATTATTTTATACCTTTTAGTGTATTTTATTTGTTGCATTTAATTTTTTGAAGTCGCTTTTATTTTTTTATTAAAAATTATTTTTTAGTTACATGGTCTTTAACAATTTTGATGTGTAGAAAAATCTACTGGTGTGTTCACCACACGACTTTCACATTTTAACTTATTTGAAATCATCGCGACACTCCTAATTTACACCCCCTTTCTTTATTTCAATCTGATTAAATTTATACACCACTAATAACTCATGACACTAAAATATAATTCTCATTATGGGGCAAAAAATACCAGAGAAAATTTTTAAACTTCAGATTATGGAAAAATTATGTTTCATTTCAATTAGTTAACTTTCGAAAAATGGATGCTAAATGACTATTTTTGTGAATTGAAAGACCACGATTTCTAAAAATTTAACTTTTTAACCGTATGACCAAAAAATTCTGAGTGTGTCAAGCTTACGCACGACGGAAGTGAAACTTCTAGTATTCCTCTCTCTCTTTTCATTTCATTCTCTCTTTTTTTCTCTCTTAGGTTAGTTTGAAGATTATAAGTTAAATAAAGTTAAATAATTCAACGACTTTGTGACGAAGCATAGATTTACTCTTTCTAATATTTTCTTATACATGAATGAATTTCGATTTATGTACAGTTCCAAAAATTTTCAATTTATTTACAATTATCCAATACTATTTACAATTATTACAATTCAATAATGACCTATTGCTTTGTTCCCAATTGTTTTTATTCATATTTATATTACTTTTCTAAAATATCATGTATTTTTTGTATTATTTTTAAATAAAGTTTAGAAATTAAGAATTTATGGAAAATATTTAATCCAAACAATATATATATATATTGTAATTCTATTATAATTTATGTCTTATTTATTTATTTATTTTCCAGATTTGATTAACTATCTAAGCGAAATAGAAGTTTGGGCTGAAGCCATCTAAAGTGAGATTTTTTAATAAGAATATCTTATCGAAAAATGTCAATTTAGATGGTTTCAGCACTAATTTCTATTTTGCTATTTAATTATTTGTAATGATAAGAAATATATTTTAAATTTCCCACTTCTATGTACGTGTGCATCTGGTGAGCGGTGGTGGGGGTCCCTGGGGGCGTGGTTACCGCCACCTAGCTATGGCGGTTTTTCGTGACGGCCATGAGCCGGTTTTACTCCCTTCGTCGAGAATCCATGACGCGCGTAAAGAAGTTTCACTTTCACAAAAAAATAGTTGTCAAAGTGATGAAAAAAGATTGCATTATCCATTTAATCGTCAAAAATAACTAGTGATCAACTATAATTTAAACATTTATTCTATACTGCAAAGCGTTCTCATAATTAGAGATGCATATGAGAAATATTGCGTATATTAAAGCAAAGGCATGGGAAATGTTTGAACCAATCAGACGTTTTCTTTCAGAAATCGGCTAACTTTCTTAATTAAACAGAATATATCCTTGTTAAGTTTAATTAAGAAACTCACTGATTATCGATAGTTTTGTATGCATTGCTGCTTTTGTTCTCACCTAATTGATTAGAATTAATTCCTGTACAGGCACCGAGACGGTGACAGCGCATGCATACATAAATTCGGGAAAAGGGAAATCGGCTGAAACAGCACAAAACCCACGGTTGTATTTAATTCACCTTAGGATAAACAAACCTAGGCAAGTTATTTCGATTATTAAAATATTAAAAATAAACTGATGTGACCATCCACATATCTTTACCATTCACCTGCCCTCTCTTTTATATACTATATAGAATAGCCTAGATTAATTTGTAGCAACGCTGAGAGAATTTTCTTTAAAAAAATTACCCTCTTGCCTAGAATCGAACCGACGAACTCTTGAACTAAGAGCATCAGCTCTAGCCACTACACCAATGCAACATTAATATTTATAACTTGATTTCTGTTACTAAAACTATATATTTTTGATTTAGACTTTGTGTCGAGATAATATTGTATTCATTTGAACTCGAATGAAAATGAAAAAAACACCAATATGATTTTAAATTAAGAAACATTAAATATATATTAATTAACGAGGCAAATTTGAAATATAATTTTCAGCTCGGATTTTAAACTGATGGCTCCAATCGATTTTCATTAACCAGGCATATTTGAAATATAATTGTAATTTGGACTCGAATTTTGAAATGAAAGACTCCAATTCATTTTAAATTGAGAAACATTAAATATATTGATAATTATTCCTCCCCTCTCGCCACTCAAAAATTAAAGAGGCGAAACTTTTAAGAGACGATGTATTTTCGGTAGTTTACGAGTATACATTTGGAGTGTGGTTTTTTAAGAGGAATACAATTTTTGGACCGAGACGCTTCCCGCCAGGGCATTCAGCGCGGAGGGCCGAGCTTCGAGGGCGTGCCGAAGTCACGCACAAAAAGCTCGTATTTAATATTTACTTATCTTGGGAGAAAAAACAAGAAGGGTAAACAAAAGCTCAAATCAGCCATACAAAACAACAACAATGTGATATAATGATGGTCCTGTTGTAATGAAAACTTCACCCCCCCCCCCGTCACCCTCTAAAGAAAATTCTCTGTATAGATCTGACTTCTGAACAAGGACACTGTCTTAATATAAGTAAATCTACATTATTCAAGAATAAAATGCAAATAAATAATTTTTTTTAACAATGATAATGTTTTTGAAAGAAGAAGTTGTATCAAAAAGTCGCAACTTCAATAGTCAATAGTGAAAAGAAAAAGGAGACAAAATTTCAGGGACCAGGTCAGATTTGAAGGTACCCGTGGGTGCATGTCTTGAAAAACTGAAGTAATATATCGGCGAAAAAAGGGGCGAGCGACGAAAGTTACTGTCCCTAGAAATCATAGCAATAAACGAGTTGGCAAATGTGTTTGTCTGCTAGTATCTAATTTAATTGCGAATGGATCTCGGATATTTGTAATTCGTGTATTTCACAGAAATGAGGCTTTATTCTTGATTTTACCTATTCGAAACAAATGTCCTTATAGTACCTATAAAAAAGATCAAGGGCGGTGACGTTTGTACGATTTGTCAGGGGATCGATAGCCCTAGTTAATACTGAATTTCCTATTATTTTATCTCGCCTCTGAGTTGCATCGAGGGCGACAAGAGAATGCTTGGAAGCCCCTCCACGAATGCGAGCCATATTCAATATACGCCTGAATATACCAATAATTTAATTAACATTAAATTTTATTTTTAATTATTTTATTTTATTGTTTGTATTAATCCATTATAGGGAAAGTCATTTGGATTTGACGAAACATGATAGAATAGTTTTATCAGTAATTCATCTTCGCTTAAAAACTTAACAAAACATTCTGATATGTGTATAATCTCAATAAACACAAATATCTACATTATACATATGTATATAAGAGACAAATTGAATTATTTGCCAAGGATTTAAATTCCAATAATCCAAAAATTCAGTTCACAACTGAAATCGGTGATGATAGAATTATTCCCTTTTTAGATCTCCTAATTTCACTTAAAGAAAACAAAATTTTTTACCAAGTTTATAGAAAACCTAGTTTTACAGATATTGTAATTCCTTACTCATCCAACCACCCTTTAAATACTAAATACGTGGCCTTTTACTCCATCCTCAACAGAATAGTACATATCCCATTGACCCCCCAACATTATATAAATGAATTAGAAATTATACATAGAATTGCTGAAAATAATGGTTACCCTTTTGATACCATTAACCAAATCCACAAAAAAGTCCAATTTAAATTCACCCTTAACAAATTATATCCCTCGCCTCCAACAACAGAAACAATTTACAAACAACTTGTCTTTTATTCCAATGATTTCACTTCACTCATATCCAATTGTTTCAAGAAACATGAAATCACACCAGCACCTTATAACAGACATAACCTTTCCTCCATTCTAGTGAATAATAAAATTGATAAAATCGATCCCATTAATAGAAGTGGCGTGTATATGCTCGAATGTAACGACTGTGAAGCGATCTACATAGTTCAAACTGGAAGATCCTTCAAAATAGGCTACTCTGAGCATATGATATCGCTAAGGCAATTAACGTTAAATAACTCACTCTTCGATTCCACTACTTCTTTTGCTGACCATTTAATAAATGAAAATCATTTCCCATCCACTAACAACCCTCAACCTTTACATTTCCTCCCAAAGGCCCTAAATTGGATATATTAGATTCTGCCGAAATAAAGAAAGCAATTTTTAACAAAAAACAATTTTGAATAATCAACAAGATATCAAAAAGCTCCGTTATATTAGATTTATTATTTAAATAGTTTCAATTGCCATATAATTCCTCTCTCTAATTGTTCCCCTTTTTCAGCTTTCAGCCCAAAATCGGTTCAATAACAATGCCTTAAAATAATCCCATTAAAATCTCTATATCAAATTCTGAGTCACTTCTTGTCATATTCATCTTAGAGCTCTATTGTTTCTCTCTTTTTCAAACATGTCATTCAAATCTATACATACCTGTGTGCCATTCTCTCGAATACCCCCCACTGTTCTTCTAACTAACCCTTCCACCTCCACCACCACGCATTCGACCTATAAATACTTGTATGTACTATCTTAACCAGCTAGTATATTGTAACTCCTGAAGATGGGTGAATAGCCCGAAATACATTGAGTTTTATTTTTAAACTGTTGTAATTTTATTCCTGTGAAACCCCACATCTAATATATATATTCTTTTATTTATTATGTTTCACTTACAACCAACACCGCTTTCCTTATAAGTAGTCCTATAATAAATTAAAGAGGACAAACTTTCGAGTCGATTAAAAAGAATTGGTCCAGTAGTAGAATTTTTATGGAGATCCAAAAACAGCCCCCCCCCCCCCCCCGGATCCCTAAAACTCGCACTTTTTTCGATTTTTCCCATTTTGACCATGAAGGATCACGTTTTCGACAAAGACCACTATATAGATTAAATTTGCTACAATTTCAACAGCAAAGTGTTATCTTAATTGGATAATGGTAACACGTGCAGCTATAAGGTTGAAGTTATGAAAAACTGCAATTTTTTACAAAAAATCGCGTTTTTTTCATTCATAAAATGAAAACGACTCATGCTAGAAACTTGATTCCTTTCTCATTCTCTAGGAAATTTGAAGTCTTGACGTCTACTTGGACCACGTTTTTGTTAAAACTCTTAGATTTATAATTAATCAGCATTTTCCATGACAGGAAATGATCAATTTGTCACAAAAAATTGCAGTTTTTTCTTCATAAAATGAAAACCACTCATCCCAGAAACTTGATTTCTATTTCATTCTCTACTTTTTCGCCTATGTCTCGGTAACTAAAGCTGATACAAAAGGATTGTTCAGATAAAAAATATATTTGATTAAATTTCCTATACAAAAAGTATTTAAATATCTTTTTGTATCTCCAATACAATAGCTATAAACCTTCGTTGAATAGAGAAGAATTTTCTTGAAGGTGCGTGATAACGATGTCGATTTAAAGATCTCTCTCAGAGTGTTTCTAAATTGATGCGAAATATTTTAATTGGTGATTTTTCAGCAAAAATTAAGAGGGGTCTTTCATATAATTTTTTGTTAAAAATCCCTCTTCGCCTCAAAGTTTTAATCCTCTAAATTTAGGGCTGCAGCCGTATGGGGTAACAATGCTAGATTTGGCTGTATCTTGGAGGGAAAGGGGTTTTGAACAAAAATTATTTGAAAGACCCCCCTTAATTTTTGCTGAAAATCATCCCTTAAAATATTTCGCATTAATTTAGAAACGCCTTAAAATGCGCCTGCTAGTGGAAAGATCTTTAAATCGACATCCTTATCACACCTTCAGAAAAATTATTTTCTATTCAACGACGGTTTACAGCTAAAATATTGGAGATACAAAAAAATTGTAATATTCATTTTTTATAGGAAATTTAATAAACTATATTTTTTATCTGAACAATTTTAGTTACCGAGATATAGGCAAAAAACTGAAAAAGTTTACCTTATTTCCAATATTGCGGATCGAGCGCAACAGATTTTGACGGGATTTTAGTAAGTATGTTCAATGTGAAGCCGTAATAAGCATGAATACCAAAATTCAGATCTTTACTAATTAATGTTTTTATTTGTTGAAAATTGGTCTAATTTATATTATTATATTATATTAACCCAGAGGTCGGGGAACTTTTTTTAGCTAATACCCCAAAATATTTTTCCATAGGTCGCTATTACCCCTACATGAAAAGCAAAAAAAAAGCAAGGTAAATGTATCTTATCTTTTTATAATAAACGAGCAATTCTTGTATATATATTTAGAATCGGTTTGTCGAAAAAGGGCTCTAACGATTTGGATAAAATTCACAGGTTAGGCGGGTTTTTGTGTTGACAATTCGACCTATCAAGGTCTCATCTTCGGATAAGTTGTTTTTGATGGGTTTTTTGTTAATTGAAATAATTATTCACAGGTGGTTGTTGGAATAAAAATTTATAATTACATTTCTTTCAATTTATTTTTAATAAAATTAATTGCTTTTTTTTTAAATTGCAAAAATAGATCATTACAAATGTTATTATATATTAGAATTTGCCAATTTGATTAAATAAAGGTATTTTTCTATAAAATAATTTAATAGAATATCAATTTTATTCTCTTAAAAAATCCGACAATTCGAAGGTTCATACCTCCTCCTTCATGATTTAAAAGGGTCAAAATAAGGGAAGGGGTGTAAATTAGTCATGTCGGAAAATAAATATTTTAATCGTTCATATCTCGTCTTCGGTAAGTCGCAGAGCCTTCGGCACGCCCTCGAAGCTCGTACTATAATAGTTTATAAAATAAAAAAATTTAAAAAATGTCCTTTTTACCACATTTGGGGTAATTTACCCCGGTTCCCCAACCCCTGTATTAACCCATATCTTCCCAACACCAAAATGTACTTTTTATTTTTGTTGTTTACTTAACTATAGATTTGACAGATAGATGGGGTTTTTAACACTAACCCCCCCCCCTCCCCTCGTGTATCCGCCACTGTAAAATATATTATACTATTTGTCTGGCGAAAACATTGCATCTATATATTTATATTTTACATTCTGCTTTAGTCAAATAATACAAATATATTTATTGTTAAAAATAACTTAGCATGTTATTAAAAGTAATGGTCCCCGTTTGAATTCTTTTTTCAGTCGTCCGTCTCTTCTGGCACGTCTGTCATTCATTTCCAGTCGCCGAGTGTTCCCTTCCTTTGGTTTTTTCTTTAGGAAGTGATCCTCTCTCACCTCCGAGATGTCAATCAATACGATTGACGCCAACCAAGTCTCGCTTTTCATCTCAACAGTCGCTAGAAAGCCACTTCCCGTTGTTCGTGTCTTTTCTTATATTAAATCAATTCCTACATCTTTACATTTCTTGCATTTATTAAGAAAAAGTAATAAATATTTTATGATATAATAGAATTTAGTATTTTAGTCTTTGATTTACTTTTAAAAATCAACAGCTCTGCTATATTTAACAGAAAAATAGTTTCAATTAACTTTAGTGCAGAATTTCATCTCATTATTTGTAGCGTTATATAGGTGGCGGGTTTAGGTTCGAGAGCGCCCTAGGCCCCATCCGATATGACTAGAGACCGGATTTTTATGCAGCAAAAAAATAAAACCGACTTCAAAAAAATTTAATTCAACAAATAAAATACACTAAAAGGTATAAAATAATTATTATCTTATTAAGTTACAACTATATTATCTAGTCACTATAGTTACAATTAAACGACGAAATATTAACATGAAATTACTTTTTGAAGTAAAACAAACTATAACTATAAGCGAACTACCCGCATTCATAAAATGTATATGTTTGGCACCAACTTCAAAAAGTAATTTCATGTTAATATTTCGTCGTTTAGTTGTAACTAAATAAGATAATAATTATTTTATACCTTTTAGTGTATTTTATTTGTTGCATTAAATTTTTTTTGAAGTCGGTTTTATTTTTTTCTTAAAAATTATTTTTATTTTACTCTTTTTAGTGATGTTATTAATAGTGACTTAATATAATACCTTGCATGCATCTCGTAAGAGAAAGGGTCGAGCGAATGAATCAGAAAATGATAATAAAATTCAAATCGTAAATATAGAAATTCTCTCGAAACGTTTGAGGGTTTTAAATGAACGTTTTAAGATTTTATTTATTATAATTTCGATTATTTGGTTATAAGAATTGGAGATTTACGTTATTTCAACGTTGATCATATCATCAGAACTTGACCAAATTAATATGACACCATCCTTAAAATACCCCCTTTCCAATAAAAAAAGAATCATCGAAATCGGTTCATAAACAAAGAAGTTAGGCCTGAACAAACCTAACAAAAAAGGTCTAATACCAGTGAAAAAAAACCAGGACCAATCGGGAGCTAGACTGAACCCAATGCAAAAAAGTTTTCAAAATCGGTTCACAATTGACCGAGATATGAGGTAATATAGACACAAAAAAAGTCGGTTAAAAAAATGACAATATTCCTGCACTGTATTGAGGATGAAGGATTAGATTTGTTTTAAAATATACTATAATTTCTATTTGTTGAGTAATTGAAATAACATCCCGGCTCTCGTAGATTGTTGAGGCCCACAAATAGTTTAGCTCGAAGTACATTCATAAACTTTAAATTGTGCTTAAACTGTTCGCTTGGGGTTCGATCGAGGTAGAATTGTCGACCTGGCTAAACTTTTCCCAAACCAAATTCCACTAGCAACAACGAAGAAATTAATCAGTAAGTAAATAATGAAAGTGAAATCTCTTGCGTTAACAAAACTTTCTTCACTTAGTTAATGACTTATTCCAACTTACTTAGATCTCTTGCGAAATGTTTTGTTGTGTTGACTTCGTCAGGACAAATTAATATGAATTAAGTTACGTCTGGAAATTAAATGTAAATGAATGCGTATGAGTTATTAAGTCGGGCGCAACATATTACAGCAATGCTTCTGTTTCCTCAACCAGGATTTAATAAGAATCTATTCGATTTTTCAAAAGAGGCTCCACCCACGAGCTGCGACGATACTGCAAGAAAGCAATCTACGTTTTATAAGCCTATGAATTCAAATAACTATCTATATTAGTGTGCCCCTTATTTTGGATATTTTCGAATATTTACGCGGACAGGGGCTCATATGGTACTAAATAAATAAAAAAAATGTCCCCCAATAATAATAGCTAAAAATCTGTAAAAATTCTGAAGGATATCTACTATTTTAAGGATAATTTGCGTGGACTCACTGTAGCTATATCATGCTAATACTATAGCCTCTAATTTATATTTTATATTTTGTAATCTATATTTTGTATTTTTTCTCTTGTATTTTATATTTTGATTTGTTTTTATTTTTTGTATTTTTATATCTAATTTGTATTTTAAATTTCTATATATTGTTAATCTCTATATTTGTCAGTTTTTTTTCTTCTCTTGAATGTACACTATAAGGGTCGACACCAGTTGATCCCAACCTGGAGGCGATCGCCCCCCAAGTGGGCGAATTGGGTTATCGGGGGGGGGGGGGGGGCGATAAATAAGTGGGGCGATTGGGGGGGCGATGAGTATTCTAAGGGGGATAAATTAAAATAGAACTGTACAGTAGAAGTTGCCGGGTAAAATAAAACAATAATAAAGTTTTCAAACTTTCATTTATTTTTTCAAACTTTAACTTAGCCCAGTAAATAGAGGGGTTTCAGTTTAAATTAAGTGCGGGAAAAGATTTTTTTAGGTATGGTGTGGGTATGAGAAATCTAAGTTTCCGACCTCGAAAATGTGGGGGACAACTTTTGGTGGCCAAAAAACTTCGAAATTTTCGGACTTTTTCCAGTTTCCCGCTTATAACTCGAAAACAGTTCATATTTTGCAAATAACCGTCCTATAGTAAATTAAAGTGGGCAAAATTTCGCGGCGATTAAAAAAATATCCAAAATTGGTCCAATAGTTCGATTTTTAATGGGGATCCAAATAATAGACCTGGGATCACTTTTAAATATCCCCAAAACTATCACTTTTTTTGATTTTTCCCATTTTGAGCATGCAGGAGCACATTTTCGATAAATACCACTGTATACATGTTCAAACTAGATTAAATTTGCTGCAATTGAAAGAAAATTTTATTTTATTTTATTTTATTATTCCAACATAACTGTCTTCATAACTCGGGTTCATGATGCTGAATCGTATTTTCTACAGCAGAAATTAATTCCGCTATTTCCTTACTTTTAGGAATGAGCGGAAAGGAAAATTACTAAGGAGGTCTACTTTGGATTAATTTTGAATGGCCTTTTGAGAAAAGAGGATTTCAAATTTGAATACAACTCAATGCTAAAATTTATTTTTAAGATAACAAAGGGGTAAATATTTAAAATTACTGGAGGGAGAAAAGGTAGGAGGTCTACTTTGGATTAATTTTGAAATGGCCTTTTGAGAAAAAGAGGATTTCGAATTTGAATACAACTCAATGGTAAGATTAATTTTTAAGATGACAAAAGAGTAAATATTTAAAATTCGTGGAGGGAGAAGTCTATTTTGTTTAATTTTGAATGGTCTTCTGAGAAATGAGAATTTACACACAAAACAAATTTGCAAATATTTAAAGAATGTAATCAATGATTGTACTTTTTTTAACTTCTAATTGATTATTTAGTATATTCGTTTTATTTGAGAGAGCTAATTTTATTTCAGTTGACTCTAAAAATCTAAACGTAAGCCCTTTCTTTCGAAATGTAACGGAACTAGGTGGCTAATAGAAGAGGTGTGTTTATTCAAATGTAGATGATTGGCGAAGGTAGAAGTTGATTCCATATTAATATCATCTGATCTGCTGAGACTATTAAAGGCTCTTTCATGTTCCGAGTAGCGAGTTCTAAAAGAGCGTCCAGTTTGTCCTATGTAGATTGCGTCGCAATTATCACAAGTCAATTTATATACCCCTGATTTATCTAATTTATGAATTTTGTCTAATTTATTATTAATTAGCTGTGAACCTAAAGTGTTTTTATTATATAAAGCAGGAGTTATACCAGACGTTCTAAGATTTGAAGCTATAGGGTTTGTAACATGGTTCGAAATGAAGGGGAGTCTTTTAAAATGTTTCACCAAGTACCAACACCAAATTCCTTAAAAAAAAAAAAAATTATTATCATGATTATCATCATTGTTATATAATAAGATAGTTGGCTATTTTGGATATTATTTTTATCAAGACCCTGAAGAAGGAGGGAAAAATCCTCCGAAACGTCGGTTTGAAAGGAAAGTAGGAAGGATTCCAATAAATTACACCTTATTTGATATGTGTTAATTTTTTCTTTCCTCACTACCCCTGGGCTGCCTTCCACTACATTCAATTAAAATTTCTACCAGTCTGTCTCTCTCCAGAGAAAATTTCGTTGCAAAAAAAAATTATCTACTCTTATTAAACGAGCAAAAATTGTTTTATATATATATATATATATATTTCTATCATTGTTCTATTTTTAAAACGGCTTTACCGATTTTCATGAAACAAGTTTTGAGGATGAGAAAGCGATCTGGCTAGTTCTGGACCTCGAGAAATTTAATCTTAATTGATCTTTTCTTAATTAAAGTAATTATTGACAGATGAAAATCTCAATAAAAAAGTTTGTTTACATTTTTTTCAATTATATTTTATTTTTAATTGGTTTTTTTAATTTTAAAACCCACTAATAGGTTATAGCAAATATTAATACATTATATTAAAATTAGGGAAATCGGATTAGCCGAGAGCTTAAAGACACTAGCCTTCTAAGCAGGAGTCCCGGGTTCGAGTCCAAGTCCCTGCATTGATATTTGACCGGCTATAATCTGATTCCTAGTCACCAATCCGTCTGGCAAGCGTGGTGACTTAATGCCAACCACCTTCCATTTGATAGAAGAGGCCTATATTCAGCAGTGGATTGTCGCTATCGACAGGCTGCTGATGATGATGATGATTAAAATTAGGAATTTTTTGTTTGTTTTTAATTAACAGGTGTCTAAATCATAACAAAACAGGTGTGTTTACAAATAAAGTGGTTCAAGTGGCTTTTTTTTTATATAACTTGGAAACAAATCTTATTTAATTTTATGTTTTTATTTCAGATCCTATACGATTATTTTTTTTTTATTTTTTTCCTATTTATGTTTTTATAATGTTTATCAATATGAACGAATGTGGGCAAATTGGTGTACGAGTAAAAAAATATACACATAATATGTAGACCATGAGAAAGCTAGAAATGCGGGGTGGGGTGGAGTGGGAGGGGCAGGAGGTGGGGTGCAGTTGTGGGGATCTGGGGGATGGGAGGCGCGGTTATGGTGGGGTGGGGCGGAGTGGAGGTGCATTGATGGGGGTGAGGTGTGTGGTTTCGGGAGGGGGGGTCAGGGGTTAGCGTGCATCGCTCGATGGCTCCAGGCACTATTATCCTAACCGAATAAAACAACCTAGCAGTAGACCCTCCTATATATTTTTTCACATCTAATTAAAATCTTTCGATAATTTGCCTAAATGATTATTATTTATTAAATATCTAATTTAGTCCGCACAATTATTATAATTTAACATAAATTGAAATCAATATTTCAATCTTCCCTCTCTATTCGATTCGGCTTTGTTCGGAGTTGTTCGGCAACCTTCGGGTTTCCCTCCTTCACGGCTTATATCGCTTCCTTGACAATTTAACTCTTATATCTATTTTTTACCTATTAATAATTTAATAATTACTTTTTTTACTTTTATTTAACTTTTTTAACTCTAACTCTAAGTTTTTTTTTATAATATATATATAAATAATCATAATGGGTACCTTTCAGATTGTTGATATCAAAATGATTCTAAATAATCCCAACCATTATCCGATTTATACAGGTCAGTATCGATTAAGAAAATCAAATCTCTCCGATTTTCGAAAGCCTTAAAATACGACCATATACATTTTTAAACTAAAATAAATTTCCTAGAACCCAAAGTTTCATATTACTTGGATAATAGTAATCCGTTCGGGAAATGAGGTTGCAGTTATAAAAAAGTGCAATTTTTTGTAAAAAAACGCAGTTTTTCCTTCATAAAATGAAAACCACTCATCCTAGAAACTTGAGTTCTGTCTCATTCTCTAGGACATTTTATTGACTTGAACGTTTACTTGGACCACTTTTTGATAAACCTCTTAAATTTTTAAAATTATTAATTATTATTATTAATTATAATTAAAATTATATAAAAAATTTGGTAATGCACAGACTAATGGGCTAACAACCAGACTAACTAACAGACATTTTGACAAAACAATTATTATCTCAAAAAAATATAGTTTTTTCGAATTTCACTTATTAGAGCTTTTTTATAGAGCGAAATGCCATCCATGGTTTCGATCAATTTTTTTAATCAAAATAGTTTCAGCCGTTTTTTAGTTATTTCGAAAAAAACACTTTTTTCATTTATGATTAGGTACAATACATGACCATACCCTGTATGATAAAGTAAAAATGTGAAATATTGTTTCTTTCCTAAACACAGTATTACATTTTGTTTGTTTTTTGCCTGGCCTGTAAAATTTCCTTGTTGTGAGTTAGCAGGTTTACTCTCTAAGGCGACGATATGTATTATTCATATTTACATAACTATATATCATCATCATCATCATTAGCCTGTCGATAGCGACAATCCACTGCTGAATATAGGCCTCTTCCATCAAATGGAAGGGGGTTGGCGATTAAGTCACCACGCTTGCCAGACGGATTGGTGACTAGGAATCAGATTATAGCCGGTCAAATATCAATGCAGGGACTCGGACTCGAACCCGGGACTCCTGCTTAGAAGGCTAGTGTCTTAAGCTCTCGGCTAATCCGATTCCCTATATATATATATATATAAATACTTTATATTTATCTAAATATTTATTTTCATCAAACAGAAGACAACCTCATTAATTTCTCATTATACCATAAATCAACAACTCTGATTTTCTCGGCAAAATAAAATCTTTTCAATTTTCGAAAGCCTTAAAATAATTTAAGAATTTGAACATATTCACAAATAAGTTCACATCAAGAGCATTTTAAAATTCAAATTAAATTATCCGACTAGTAAATTATTTGAACAGCTTAATCTTTTAGATTATCTATAATTTTAGAATTAAAAAACTGTTGTACAATCTATTGCTGTACAAATAATAGATGGACTTTTGTCGAAGTAAAAGAGGCAAGAGGATTTATATAGAAGGGGACACACACTATAAAATAATAATTCTCTCATAAAACTAAATATTAATTCATCTCTAGAAAATATTTATTATAAATGTCAGATTCATGTAAAAATATTTGTTTTTTTTTCCATTAAATGATAAATCTTAGATAGGGATTCTATGATATAATTATGATAAGGTTTATAATTTAAAATGAATTGTGTTTTATTTAAGGTCCACTTCATCCATGCTGCTATTGTAGTATGATGTTTATCAGCGAATCATTTTTAGAAAAACATCAGAAGAAATGTATTAACATGAAAATATCCACTATATTCAAAAATCACCTTAATATTAAAGGATTAAAAAATGGTAAATTTAATCTTTAATATCCAGTGAAATCCATTCTGAAAAATATTTAACATTTTCTAATTCATTCAGGTCGGAAATACTTTCAATGTACCGAATGTCAAAAGAGATTTAGATTCAAATCACAACTCAAACAACATTTTCCAATACATTCCGAGAAGAGGCCCTTTGGATGTACCCATTGTGACAAACGCTTCTCTCTAAAATCAAATCTCACAACGCATTTAAGGATACATTCCGGTGAAAAGCTTTTTGGATGTGCCCATTGTGAAAAACACTTCTCAAATAAATTTAATCTTACAACGCATATAAGGATACATACCGGTGAGAAGCCTTTTGGATGTCCGCATTGCGAAAACCGCTTCTCCAACAAATCTGGTCTCATAAATCATTTAAGGATACATACAGGAGAGAAACCTTATAGATGTACTGAGTGTCCCAAAAGATTTACACGCAAGAACATTCTCGATAGCCATTTGCTTACACATACAAAAGAAAGGCCTTTTAAGTGTTCTCATTGCTCAAATGCCTTCGCACAAAAGTCAACTCTCATAAAACATTTAAAAATACATTTTAGAAATTCTTGAACAATTTTCAGATTCATTTTAGATTCACAAATAAGTTGAAAAACGTTTATCAAGATCACAACGCCATTTGCAGGGACATCAAGAAATCATCTCATTGATCTTATTTCCGTAAACGTGTATATATTATCAATTCAATTTTAAAGTTATAAATTAATATTTACGAATTAAACCTTTTCTTATTCATTCGACACTTTCTATTAAATTAATCAAATGAACAGAAACACTACCTGCTTACACCTATGCCATTCCCTCACAAAACACCCATACAAAACCATTGTATACTCCTTAAATAATTCGTTACAGTTTTTAAAAGAGAAAAACCATCTTTCTCCTCACCCTGAATGGTTTAACAAAAATTCATTATTTCAAAATTATGCAAATTATTAACATGTTAAAAAATAAAAATAATACCAATACAAATTGATTATAGATAAAAATAAAATTTGTAATTAACATTTTTATTATGTAACAAAATGAATACAATAAACTTTACTTTGTGTGAGGGGTTAAATTTGTAATCTTCCTGATTTATTAATAGTACCTGGAGCCACCGAGCGATGAACGGTAGCACCCTGACCCCCACAGCCCTCCCGAAACCACACACCTCGCCCCCACCACTGCACCCCCACTCCGCCCCAAAAAGTGCACCCCACCTCCTCTACGTCCCACATCCACCCCACCCCGCACCCAGTTTTTGCATTTCTAGCTTTCTAGTGGTCTACATATTACGTGTATATTTGTTTACTCGTACACCAATTTGCCCTCATTCGTTCATAGTGATAAACATTATAAAAAATAAATAGGAAAATAATAATTAAAAAAAATAATCGTATAGGATCTAAAATAAAAACATAAAATTAAAAAAGATTTGTTTCCAAGTTATATAAAAAAAGCCACTTTATTTGTAAACACACCTGTAATGTTATGATTTAGACCCCTGTTAATTAAAAACAAATGAAAAATTCCTAATTTTATTATATATATTAATATTTGCTATAACCTATTAGTGGGTTTTAAAATTAAAAAAACCTTAATTAAATTGAAAGTTTTTGCCGAGAGTAGCAGAATTTTTATATATTGAAGGAGATAATAAAAGAGTGTGTCTTCTGCTGGAATTATAAATTTTATTTATTTATAACGAGACTATAGTTTCGAGGGCTTTGCCCTCTTCATCAGTCTATTACAATGTATTCACATGTATTAATTTATGAATCAAAGGTTAACATTATTAGTTGAATAAAAGATTTCACTGTCGATGGTAACAGAATTGTTTTTATTTTAGGTTAAAAATAAAATGAGAGAGTCTTCTGTTTTTAAATAAAATAATTTTTAATTATTTCTAGAAATAATTAAAAATTATTTTATTTAAAAAACAGAAGACTCTCTCATTTTATTTTTAACCTAAAACAAAGGTTAACATCTTTCATTCATAAATTAATTCCTGTGAATCCATTGTAATAGACTGATGAAGAGGGCAAAGCCCTCGAAACTATAGTCTCGTTATAAATAAATAAAATTTATAATTCCAGCAGAAGACACACTCTTTTATTGTCTCCTTCAATATATAAAAATTCTGCTACTCTCGGCAAAAACTTTCAATTTAATTGATTTTTCTCTCTTCTTATACTCATCTCCAAATTTCTTGAGTTCATCTGTTAGATTTATCATATTATTGATTCTTTCTCTCTCCAATTTATCCTGTAACTGAATGGGCAATCCATAGACTATAAGATATAATCTTGTTTGTTCTGGAATATTATGATCATCTTCCAGTAGTAAACGTTATTTTTTCATCACATAATCCATCACTGACCCATCAAAATATCTATAATTAAATGCTATTCTAAATTGATTCCCAGTTATTCTTTTTGAAAGTTTGGATAAACGATTATTTCCACTTAAACCAGTCTGAGATTTCTAGTTTGATCAAATTAGCTTGGTACCAATCCATAGCACTACCTTCTATGAATAGTTTTATAATTTCTATTTTCATTTCATCTGACGTTACATTATACCTATCACACTCTTTCTCAAAAATTTTCTAGCCACTTTGTTGGTTCACTCGTATGATCAAATTTATTTATTAAGAATTTTTTTCTAATTCACTTACACTTAAAATGTTCTGAGATGACAATTTCTTTTCAAGTTCTTTTATCCTTTCCAATAGATTTTCATCTGTAATTTTTGGTTCCTCTTTTTCTTTATTTTTTGATATTCTTCTAAATAAATATCTTGGATACAAAAATTGCCATCATCGTCCCAATAGAATGTTTTCATATCAGGGTTAACCTTTATCGCTATTTTTCTATATCCATTTACTCTAGAAATGGATTTAAAAGCACTATTCACTGTATTGTTTTTTATTAGTTCACTATGTACCTTTAGATCTTTAAACTGTTCTGGTATTTCATACCAAATTTTCTTGTCTTCTGAGATTGCCTCCACTATGTTTTCATTTAATTTCTTTATGAGATGAAAAAATTCTTTCTTGTCCGTCAGCCATCTTGATTGAAGAAATTTCCTTTAATCAATTTGTAAGTAAGCGATTAAAAGTACTACTTTAATTGAATGCTAAAACAATAGAAAATTACGATTGTTATTTAATGAAACAGTCGTTTTAACATCAATCGGGATAGGTTTGCGTATTAAATATGCAAATTTCAATGGTCAATATCTTCAAATTTAGTGCAGCAAAGACTATCGAAAAAATTTCTCCGTATAAAGGACACTTATATACCGGGTGAGTTTTTTTATCTTGAGACAGTCTTCTAACTCAAAAACAGTGCATTATATGAAAAAAGTTTCAAATAAAAGTTTGTTTATACCGAGGGGGAAACTAAATTATGCTATTGTTTGTTGACCTAGAACAAGCTTTCAAATGTGTTTTAAGGTCAAGTTATGTTTTTTAAATAGAACAGTATATTTTTCATTACGTCTACTTAATCTACAAAAAAACTGAACAACTTTCATAAGAACTAATTTTTTATACGACATCAAATAAACAAAATACATGAATCAATTACATCTCAAAAAAATCTTAATACTTATTTTTAACAATTATTTAACTTAATTATCAAATTATAAAGATTAAATAATTAATTATTAAATAAATATTTATTAAATCGAAAAGTCACAACAATGAAAATAAGTGTTTATAATGATCTTAAAACTTCATTAAATACACAGATTTAATAGATTATTTTCTACTTAATAGAACTAATTAAATTTTTTGAGTTTAAAAAGTTTATTTTTGTGTCAATCTCTATATTGTATTACTCATAATAAAAATGGAGCATTTTTTTATTGAAGACAGAATTAAATTGGTCTTAATTCATGAGGTGAACGTGGAAAAATGTTAGGGGCTGCCATTGAAATGGATTCCGATCGTTTTCCTGTTGAGAATATACCCTCACAAGCTTAATTTTATTCTGTTATAAAAAACAGGAAATGTTAAGGCTACGAAAAACTGGAACAGGCCAAAATAACGAAATTGGAACTGGAATTCATCTAGAAGACTTGCAATACACTCTGGAATGTCACAGAACAGTGTCGGAAAAATTATTAATTATTATTACATTATTCATTTAATCATTATTATTTGATAATTAAGTTCTTAGTTAAATTGAAGGGTTGTTTTTGTCACAAATATAATAAAACAATAATTTCAATAACTATTTGAATTATTTAATTGATAACTATACAGTTTCGATCACCATTGGTTGACCATCCTTAGTAGTTCTAAAATTGAAATGAAACATTTTATTTACATTTTTTCTTTTTATAGAGAATTATATAACACAAAAAATATACAATAGTTTGAAATCATACATACATCTCGTTCAAGAACCGGAATCTGTCATTTCACATGAAACATTCATTCCCAAATCTTCAATACAGACACATCACACAATTCATTACAATCACACATATATATATATATATATAGCAACAATTTATAAAAACGTTTATCACTGAACCAGAAACTATTTTGAATTAATGATTATATTAAATATTATTTTCAATTTTATTTTTTCCTAATTATCTCGTTGCGTAGTTAATTATTAATCAATTAAAAAAACCCATTATAAATAATCTATTCCAGAAATACATTATAAGTTAATTTATTCTTTATTTTTTATTTTTTATTAATGAAATATCAAAATATACATCTCCTTATTACATTTTTCTTATAAAATTAATACCTGTTTAATCAACATACTAAATCAAATCAACACTTTCAAAACAATGACACAATGAGACTGTAGCATTCTGATATGTTTTCCGAATCCATTTTGATAATTAAGTTAAATAATTGTTAAAAATAATTATTGAAAATTTTTTAAAGATATAATTGATTCATGTATTTTGTTTATTTGATGTCGTATAAAAATAGTTTTTATGAAAGTTGTTCAGTTTTTTTTGTAGATTAAGTAGACGTATAGAAAAATATAGAGCTCTATTTAAAAAACAGAACTTGACATTGAAATACCCTTGAAAGCTTGTTCTACGTCCGAGAAACAATAGTGTAGTTTAGTTTTCCCTTCGATATAAATAAACTTTTATTTGAAACTTTTTTCCATATATTGAGCTGTTTTTGAGTTATAAGACTGTCTCAAGATAAAAAACTCACCCGGCATATGTGTATTCAAATTTTTTAAAGAATGGCAATAAATTTTACTTATGGAAAGTGGTGTAGGTTTTAGGTGAAACATGATGTTAGTTAATAGAGTAAAGGGTGTGTATTCACAGTGAATGAAATAAAACTCAAAGAGGTTTATACAAACTCAATATATTTCGGATTATTAGTCCATCATCAGGATCAAAACTCCTGATGATGGACTAATAATCCGAAATATATTGAGTTTGTATAAACCTCTTTGAGTTTTATTTCATTCACTGTGAAACTACACACCCTTTACTCTATTAACTAATGGCAAGAAAGTCAATTTATTAGGGAACGTCCTTAAAGGAGAATGGTGTGGGTTCTTGGTGAAACATTTTATTATAGAAAAATTATTGTCATATTCAGAAAAATATAAGAAATCTAAATACTTTAAAAATATATATTGTTGAAATGATACTTTGCTTTTTAAGCCCTCAAGGTACCATTTAATGAGTTGATATTAAATTTTAATACAGTCTTGTATAAATAAGATAAAAATTTTACCCTTTAAAAAATACTAATATTAATAATGAATTCAAAATATGCATTTACTTCTCGGATTTTCCACACGGATTCACTTAATAAATAAATAATAAATGTTAAGACAAAAACAAGGTCACTTTTTTATTACCAATATTCTCTTTATACTTGGATAAATACACAAGCACTCTCTTAAGTAAATTTCTTTCTTTAAGGGACAAATATTGAATCTTGGAAATTTCCACCCCCGCCACTCCAGTTATTTTATATTGTATTTAGCTATAAACATGATGTGACCTCCGGTCCAAGTGGAACACTTACATCTTGGACAAGCAGAATGCGTGGGTTTAATGCTCTGTTGGGAACACACTGTTACCAATCTTATTTTTGCCCTAATTATTTGATTAACCGACTTCAAAAAAGGAGGAGGTATCTATTCGACTGATTTTTTTTTGTCTCTATGTTAACTCATATCTCTGTCAATTGTAAACCGATTCTGATGATTTTTTTTGCATTGGGTTCAGTCTAGCTTCCGATTGGTCCTGTTTTTTTTATTTGTATTGGACCTTTTTTGATATGTTTGTTCAGGCATAACTTCTTTGTTTATGAACCGATTTTAATGATTCTTTTTTTATTGGAAAGAGGGTAACGTTAGGGGTGGTACCATATTAATTTTGTCAAGTTTTGAAGATGTAATCAATGACGAAATAACGTAAATCTCCAATTCTTATGACCAAATAATCGAAATTATAATAAATAAAATCTTTTATAAATAAAATCTTAAAACATTCATTTAAAACCCACAAACGTTTCGAGAGAATTTCTATATTTTTGATTTGAATTTTATTATCATTTTCTGATTCATTCGCCCGACGCTTTCTCTTACGAGATGCATTCAAGGTATTATATTAAGTCACTATTAATAACATCAATAAAAAGAGAAAAATAAAAATAATTTTTATAAAAAAAATAAAACCGACTTCAAAAAAATTAAACGCAACAAATAAATTAATAATAAACTCAAAAATAAAATAAAATACACTAAAAGGTATAAAATAATTATCTTATTTAGTTACAACTAAACGACAAAATATTAACATGAAATTACTTTTTGAAGTCGGTAGCCAAACATATACATTATTTGAATTGCACTCGATGGATTTTACTTAGTACGTTTGGCGGGTACGCTCGCTTATAGGTATAGTTTGTTTGGCACCGACTTCAAAAAGTAATTTCATGTTAATATTTCGTCGTTTAGTTGTAACTAAATAAGATAATTATTTTATACCATTTAGTGTATTTTATTTCATTTTTATGTTATTATTATTTTATTTGTTGCATTTAATTTTTTTGAAGTCGGTTTTATTTTTTTTTATAAAAATTATTTTTATTTCAAATTTAATAATGGAACACAAAATTCACTTATAATTCAACATAATGATGTTCATTAAAAAGTTTTTATTTTTCCGAGAGTAACAGAGTTGTTGATTCATAGAGTGAAACAAGAAGGTTGTCCTCTGCTTGATGCAAATAAACATACACAGATATATATAAAATATATATATATATATATATATATATATAAATAACAAGCTGCGTCAGGCGTGCCTCCGGCACGCCATCTGCACCTTGGCCCTCCGGGCAGGTGGCCCTGGCGGGCAGCGTCTCGAGACGGCCAAAAGTTTGTTTGCAATATAATTTTGTTCAACTTTATTTTAATTAAATATAATCGTATTTTATTAATTAAAAATCAGCTTCAAGAAATAATCTAACTCATTGCGAAAGCAAAATAAAAATTCTGAGTGTGTCAAGCTTACTCACGACGGAAGTGAAACTTCTAGTATTCCTCTCTCTCTCTTTTCATTTCATTCTCTCTTTTTTCTCTCTTACGTTAGTTTGAAGATTATAGGTTAAATAATTCAACGACAAAGCATAGATTTACTCTTTCTAATATTTTCTTATACATGAATGAATTTTGATTTATGTACAGTTCCAAAAATTCTTTTTAATGTTACATACAGCATTTTCATTTGTTTGAATGTTCAATAATAATTTTAGTGTTGAATGTGCTGTTTTTCCTCCGTCTAATAAAGTGGCAGCAATTCCAGATGATGTCATTTGTGACAATATGAGCGAAATTAAAAATGTTTCCCTGTTCATCCAAAAAAAGAAACCATCTTCTTGAGCAGCGACTGCATGCATAATTTTATCATAAAGTAATTTTTGTTCTGGTAACAATTTTGGTTCATTTGCTTGAACATATGCATTTAAACCATCAACATTGTACGATTGTTCACGTTGCATATCGCGATTAAATAAATCACTTACTGGCCGATTAGCTGATGGCATCCCTAATTTAATTAGTGGTTGATTCGAAATGATCATGCATAAATCTTCCAACTTAATCAAAGATTCATTATATATTTCTGGCGAGAAATTTATATCTGGATCTCCTCGAATTCTACATAGAGCATGTAATACATCTTCACTCATTGAAGCCTTATATTTTCCCCATAATTTAGGCGGGTTAGTTGGAAAACACGTTGTCAATAAAATGGCAAACAAACATCGTATTTGATGTGGTGATGAACCGAGAGCAGCATCGGCAAGAGTTGTATCCCAATGCGAATCTTCTTCTAACAATCGTAATGCTAGGCATGCACCATGATTCGTTGTATGTAATGCACTGAGATACTGGGAAATGTATTTATAATAAGAAACATTGATTAAGATTTGGAATGTTTCTTTCCGACAGGCTCAGGTTAGCCAAATAATAACAATAAAATAATCACATTTAAAAATATAAATTTTTCTTTTTACTTAAGAGAGAATGGTGTATTTCTGTGAAACAGTTTAATTCTAAAGTTTAGGGAAAACAAAATATATCTATAATATAATCATAATACTTCTTCAAGGCCTTTGAGAACAATGAATTAACCCACGCCCATTGTCTGCCTGGGTACAAAAGAAAAGATAAACCTTTTTTAAAACCCCAATTGGCATTCTACCTGAGAATAATTAATTTAATTATGTATAATCGTGTGAAATCAAATCAAACCGATTTGGCCCAAAATTTAGATAAACCATCTGGAGCACTAAACAAACATATGGTGTGAATATGGTTTCGATAAGTTCAGTGGTTTGGGCATGGGTCGATCACGCACATACATACTAAGGAATATATATATATATATATATAAAATTAAATTAACAAATTATGTCTGTATTCAAAATAGATTTTATTATCTTAAAAAAAAAAGTTTCTGAAATTTTGACCTGACTACCTGTATACCCCTTTCTTTTGTTAAGAGGGGTTTCATTGTTTAAGACCTGACCTTTCAGGGCAGGGATAATGTATTGTTTGCTTGGCCCTTTTAGAGGCTCTATTTCTATAGATATTATCTGTCAATCAATTAAATAAAAAAATAAAAAATAAAATCAAACCGATTTGGCTCAAAATTTAGATAAACCATCGCGAGCACTAAGCAAATATATGGTGTGAATATGGTTTCGATACGTTCAGTGGTTTAGGCGTGGGTCGATCGCGTACATACACACAAAGGATTTTATATATATAGATAAAACTTGAGTAAGATGCAAGGTAGGTTTCTACTTGAAAAAAATAAATTCCCATAATAGCTTCAATTGAAAATACCTTTAATTAATTAAATTGACTAATTTTAATCTATCTCTAACGGAGACACATGTCTCTGATGATATAACTGTTAAAGAACTTTCAATGAAGGGCTATAAATTGGAACAAGTCTGTACTAAAAATAAAAAGAACTGGTATGCGTAATGATTTTCATAAGGACACATCTACAGTATAGAGTTAAAAAAACATTAAATTTTGAAAATTATTTCTGGCTGATGTCTCCTGGAGATAATCATCAATAAAAATAAATATTTATTTACTGTGATTTATCATCCTCCAGCTAAGGAAGATGTTGAGTTTTTGAATGGGTTTGAGAAATATCTTGACGAGATAAGTGATTTTCCTGGAAATATAATTATAATGGGGGATTTTAATTATGATTTGAATCAAACAACGTTTTATATTCAAAAGTATAAAGATTTGATCTATAAAAATGGACTTGACCAAATAGTCAATCAACCTACGAGAGTTACATTACATAGTGAAACGATTATTGATCATGTTATAACAAATATAAGGAATGATATAAAAGTAAAAGTTCTTTCAACCCCAAGAATCAGTGATCACTATATGTTAAGTGTTTCAATTGATGACCTATACAGAGAAAAAAAGCAAATTCTAGGGAAAAGTAAGGTGGATATAATGTTTGAATGTAGAAATTATAAAAAATATGACAAAAACTTTTTTCAAGAGAGACTTTTTGAGACACAATGGGACACTGGGATTTCTGATGTTGATTGTCTTGTGGATGCCCTAGTGGACTCCATGATAAAAGCCTTGAATTTGATGTGTCCAATGGAAAGGTTTAGGGTTCCCATACAGTATATTGATAACAAATGGATTAATAAAGATATTATAGAGGAAATGAAAAATAGAGACAATATGTATAAAATTGCTAAAATTACTAATGATGAAAGTAAATGGAATGAATATAAAGTAAAGAAAAATTATGTTATTAAAATAATAAAAGAAGCAAAAGATAATTATTTATATGAATTGATCGATAAAAATAAATTTAATGGTAAAACTATGTGGAAAAATTTAAAAACCATATTACCAAATAAAAATAAAAATGTATTACAAAAAAATAAAATTCTGTTTGATGGTAAAACTGAAACCAACCCTGAAAAAATAGCATACTGTTTTAATGATTATTTTGTAAATAGCATTGAAAAAATAATAAATGATATTACATATGAAAAAGCTAGATTGGTGAATCATGGAAACTGTTGTTTCTTAAGACCAATACAAATTAGCGGGGAAAAAGAAGAATTTTGTTATTTTCAGAAATTAACAATGATTAAATTAAAGAAAATTATAAATTCATTAAAGAATACTGGGGGTGGTAAGGATGGACTAAAAACATCAATAGTGAAAGATGCAACAGAAATAACTGCAAATAGATTTTTGGATGTAATCAATGCATCCTTGGATAAGGGAGTATTTCCCAAAAACTGGAAGATGTCTACCGTAATACCAGTGCCAAAAGTTATTGGAACGATTAAATGTGAAGAATATAGACCAATAAACACTGTTCCAATATATGAAAAGGTTTTGGAATTGGCAGTAAAGGAACAAATGATAGAGTATTGCGAAAGGACAAATTTGTTTTCTGAGAGTCAATCTGGTTTTAGATCAAAACACTCTTGTGAAAGCGTCATATTGAGAATTGTTGATGATTGGCTTGGTAAAGTCGAGGACGGAGAAACAATAATTGCGGTGTTTTTGGATTACAAACGTGCGTTCGAAACTATAAATAGAAAGATCCTTTTGGAAAAACTTGAAATGTTCGGAATAAAGGGAAATGTAAACAAATGGTTCTCCTCATATCTTGAAGACAGACAGCAAGTGGTGAAGTTTGAAAATGAGTTTTCCGGAAAACGTCAGGTGAACAGTGGGGTACCACAGGGGACTATTCTGGGGCCACTATTGTTTATAATCTATATTAATGATTTAGAAAATTGTATAAAGAATTGTAAACTAAATGTATTTGCGGATGATACCATGATATATATTAGTGGAAAAAATATTGAGCACCTTGTTACAAAGATAAATGAAGACCTAAATAATGTTTATAAATACTTATGTTTTAACAGCCTAAGAGTAAATATTGAAAAATGTAAATATATTATAGTGAATGACAAAGGAGAAAGGGGTGAGGGAAGCATTATTATTAACGATATTACTTTGGAAAGGGTAGATAAAATTAAATACTTGGGTGTTCTGTTGGATGATAGGATCAAGTTCGAAATGCATGCAAAGTATATTTTAAATAAAATATCTAGGCTAACTCACCTATTAGGTAGATTGGGAAAAAATTTGTCATTCAATACAAAATTATTGTTATATAAATCTCTAATAGAGCCTCACTTCACTTTTTGTTCAACAATATTAAATATTCTTCCTGATTTTCTGATTAGAGAGTTGCAATTAAAACAAAATGTATGCATGAGAATAATTTTAAAATGTAATAGATACACCAGTATTAATATGATGTTAAATACGCTAAATTTTCTCAATGTAAAAGAGACAATATATTGTAATTCGCTGATTATGATTTTCAGGATAAGGAACGGTTTGGCACCAGAATATTTAAGGGAAAAATTAAAATATACGAATGAAGGTGGTTATTATGATTTGAGAGGTGGGGAAAATTTCAGGATTGATATTTGTAGGACAAATAAAAAATTTAGGACTTTATTTTATAGGGGTTTGTCCGATTACAATAAAGTGCCGAGTGAGATAAGAAATGTCACTAGAATCCAGGAATTTAAGGAGCGATTGTTGGAATTCGTAATTTCGAAAAGATAATCTTCTTGTGGAATCTCCTCGAAAATTATAATGTTGTATTGTGATTGCGTCATTATTGCATTGTATTGTTAAATTGTATTGTGTTGTATTGTTTTCTCTTGTTTTTGTGATATTATCATTGTATATTGTTATTTTTGTGATGTTAACATTGTATGTTCTTGCATACTATTATTGTATATGTTATAGCTGAAAATAGCTAATAAAGATTATTATTATTATTATAATAAAAAATGAATTTCTTTCTCTTTGTAAGCGCAGATCTCTCAAATGCCTGGACCGATTTGGCTAATTTTTTTTTAAATGTTCGTAATAGTCCAATTCAGGCTAATACGTAAAAAAAAATTGGAAAAGTTGCCCGGAAAATTGGAAAATTCAGGAAAAACTAAAAAAAATTCAGGTTAGCCAACATAGCTTGCCAAACAATAAAAGAACTAAACTAGCAAACTAAACATGTGTTGGCGGCCCTGTTTGTCAGATTTTTGAATGTCATTCATTCTTAATAGCATAGATAATAGAGTTCTACCCACATTATCGTTGAAGAAGAATTTAATAATGCAACAAAGATTTAAAAAACTATCTATTTTTTTAAAGTACATTTAAAAACAAAAATTAAAAAAATAAACGGCAACGGATCGTTGGTAAACTTTATCCAAATTGATTTAAAATATTAATATGTTTATTTCTTTATTATTAATCAGATATCAGTTGCAATTTGCAGTTCATGTTGACTTTAATTCAAAAATAATGATCGATTCTCATTTAACAGTCGAGGAATAACCATTCTACATTCGATTTTTGACGATTCGGTTTTTATTGGTAGCCATTGCTGAAGACATGGAGGAGGAGGAAATTCTACATTAGATTTTTGACCCTTCGATTATTATTGGTAACCATTGCTGAAGACATGGAGGAATCGACTTAAAATGAAATTTTTTTATCGATTCTTATCTAATACTTGAGGAATAATAATTCTACATTAGATTTTTGATTCTTCGATTATTATTGGTAACCATTGCTGAAGACATGGAGGAATCGACTTAAAAATCAATAAGACTAAATTCTTTTATGATAAACAACTCAAGCTTGAGAATAAGAGAATTTTTTATAAATAGATTGTATATACTTTTGTGTCTAGCAAAATGAATAATAATTGTAATTTTCTCATACAAGATTTTTTTTTTCTACCCCTTGGCTTCCAGAACTTCATACAAGATTTAATATGTGGTAAAACTTTATCACTTTAAATTTTTAATAATCTTGCGATTTAAATAAATTTTGAAAGCATTTTTGAGTTTAGGTAAAATAAAATAAAGGAAAAATATTAAGTAATGGAAAAGATTTTGTTTACCGAGACGCTGAAAGTAATCGTTGGTTGAGGCGCCAGATTACTGTTACAACCAAATGAATTCACCTAAATATAATCGTGAATGTGAACCTATGAGAAGTAACAGATAGAATATTTCTAATTAAAAAGACTGATGATGAAAGTTAAACCTTCAAATCTATAGTCTCTAATAAATTAAAAAAAAATGAAAATTGTTAGGGGTTTGAATTCTAATTAATTTAGGTGGATCATTCATCTGAAAAATAAAGTGTGAATTTTCCCAAAGTGAAGTCAATGTGGGGAGAAATAAAGAGAAGACTCTTTTTCTTAATTTATTAAAATACTCACATTTTTAGAATTTTTAATTAACACAAAGAGAAACAAAGAGGTTGTCCTCTGCTTGATGCAAATAAACATACACACATATATACCGAGATAATATATCTGTATATATTATATATATTATTTATTTGTTTGAGACTATAGTTTCGAAGACTTGGTTTGAAACACTCAGTGGAAACCCCAATTAATAGAAACATTATTGAAGACATCGTAGCCAATCTTGAAACAGAGCTATCTAAAAATAAAGAAAGCAACATAAATAAAACTATTTGCGCGAAATTATTGGAGAAGGAAATTCGACACATTATAAATAATAAAAATAAAAACAAAATTAATAATGAACCCCAAATCGTAAAATCATTAAAAGCGAAAGTAAAAGAAAATAATTTGACTATAGTTAAAAGCGACAAAGGAAATTCACTTGTAATTTTAGATCAAAAAACATACATAGAAAAAACCGAAGAATTCATAAAATCACAAAAATTCGCAGAAATTAAAAACCCGGTCAATAAATTCAGTAAAATCGTTAAAGAAAAAATTAAAAGTTCAGAATTACTTTCAAAAAAAGAAAATACATTCTAATGGAAAGAAATCCACAATGCCCAAAGTTTATATGGACTTCCAAAAATACACAAGTCAGAGGAATTAGAAAAATTTCTATTAGACCGGTGGTTTCCTATATAAACTCATCAATAACAAAATTAGCAAAAAAAACTAAACAAAGTTTTTCGAGAAAGAACAAAATTTAAGGCAGAACATTCTATTCAAAACTCAATCGAACTTATAGACAAAATTAAAGATATTAAAATTCCTAATAATGCGAAGCTTTTATCCTTAGATATCACGAGTGTTTTTACTAATATACCGCCAAACGAAACAAAACAATTAATAGACGAAATTATTTTTCAGGTCAGTGGGCCTAAACAACCTTGAAAAAATGGATCTAAGCTTCTTGGTTCAGACATGTATCAACCACAATTTCTTTCAATTCGGGATCAAATTTTATGAACAAAGCGAAGGATTACCAATAGGGTCGCCATTGTCTCCTCTATTAGCAGAAATATTATTAAATGATTTCGAAAATAAATTCCTCGAAAATGAAAAATATTCAAAAAATATTATATACTATTATCGATACGTAGATGATATAATTTTACTATGGGGAGGAACAAATAGACAATTAGGCACATTCCAATTGAATCCTTAGAAATTTTGAAATCATTCAATAAAAATTCAAAACTTTGTTTGAACAGCCAAATTGAATTATCAAATAGCAATTTGCTTAAGATGTTTGCTAACAAAAGATAAAAGAAAAAAGAAAAACAAACCCCCTCCCCTTCCATTGTCAGCCTATCTCTTTGTAAAACAAGGAAAAAGGGAAACATATGGTTATATTTGAATGTGAACCAAAAGAATGTCTTTAATTCTAATTTGCCAACCAGTAAAAGAACATCACATTTTCAATATCCATACGATATTGACTCCATAAAAAACAACATTTATAATTAAAAAAGACTGATGATGAAGACCAAGTCTTCGAAACTATAGACTCAAACAAATAAATAATATATATATATATATATATATTTATATATATATACAGATATATCATCTCGATATATATGTGTGTATGTTTATTTGCATCAAGCAGAGGACAACCTCTTTGTTTCTCTTTGTGAATCAACAACTCTGCTACTCTCGGCAAAACAAAAACTTTTCAATTTTAATTAACAGTCTATATGATCTTAAGCAGTGGGTGGCCAAAGGGGGAATTAAACATTTATAGACTGCTTCCTTAATAATTAATACTTGTTTATTAATCTATCTACTTAGTCCCTGGCGGACCGAGGTAGCCTGGTAATTTTTTGCTTTAGTTCCAAGTAATATATTAATTTAAATTTTAAATTCATGTAAAATTTTCGATTTCTATACGCAGCAGGAATTAAATAAAATTTAATTTAGTTTTTGCCAACATTTTGACCTGCCTCGAACATCATCAAGGGATCGCTGTCGACAGAGTTTTGAGCAATTGCAATTAAAAATATTATTAATATACACGAAGGTACGATCTTCCAAATAGTCAGTTTTTTAAGAGGATCAAGATGATGTTGTAATTCTTTTATTTGTAATTAGTGGTTTTCTTTAACCCTTAGATGCCTTTTCACAAATCCAGCATCGAGTTCTTCAATTGAAAATACCTTTAATTAATTAAATTGACTAATTTTAATCTATATAATAAAAATGAATTTCTTTTTCTTTGTAAGCGCAGATCTCTCAAATGCCTGGACCGAATTGGCTAATTTTTTTTAAATGTTCGGAATAGTCCAATTCAGGTTAATACGTAAAAAAAAATTGGAAAAGTTGCCCGGAAAATTGGAAAATTCAGGAAAAACTAAAAAAATTCAGGTTAGCCAACATAGCTTGCCAAACAATAAAAGAACTAAACTAGCAAACTAAACATGTGTTGGCGGCCCTGTCTGTCAGATTTTTGAATGTCATTCATTCTTAATAGCATAGATAATAGAGTTCTATCCACATTATCGTTGAAGAAGAATTTAATAATGCAACAAAGATTTAAAAAACTATCTATTTTTTTAAAGTACATTTAAAAACAAAAATTAAAAAAATAAACTGCAACGGATCGTTGGTAAACTTTATCCAAATTGATTTAAAATATTAATATGTTTATTCCTTTATTATTAATCAGATATCAGTTGCAATTTGCAGTTCATGTTGACTTTAATTCAAAAATAATGATCGATTCTCATTTAACAGTCGAGGAATAACCATTCTACATTCGATTTTTGACGATTCGGTTTTTATTGGTAGCCATTGCTGAAGACATGGAGGAGGAGGAAATTCTACATTAGATTTTTGACCCTTCGATTATTATTGGTAACCATTGCTGAAGACATGGAGGAATCGACTTAAAATAAAAAATTTTTATCGATTCTTATCTAATACTTGAGGAATAATAATTCTACATTAGATTTTTGATTCTTCGATTATTATTGGTAACCAATGCTGAAGACATGGAGGAATCGACTTAAAATCAATAAGACTAAATTCTTTTATGATAAACAACTCAAGCTTGAGAATAAGAGAATTTTTTATAAATAGATTGTATATACTTTTGTGTCTAGCAAAATGAATAATAATTGTAATTTTCAAGTCTTCTTATCTATAATAATACCTACATATAATATAACTTTTTTATTTTCCCCTTAATGATAACAAATGGATTTTTAATACATTTTAAATATTTGTTTCATCTAATTTGTTATGAGTGTATATTGCAGTTAAATAGAATCTCAAATTATATCTATTTAAGACTTTATAATAAAACAATTATATTTATTCTCTGTTACTAATAAAACATCAATAAAGCAGCCACGTGGGGGTCCAGGGGGCAAAGCCTCTGGTTAGCAAAAGGCCCGCCCAGGGCGGGCCTTGAAGCTAGTATATAATAATATTTGTAATGAACTATTAGTAGGTTTTAAAATTAGAAAAAAAAGAAAATTAATAAAAAGAAATTGAAAATAATGTAATTATACATTTTTATTGACACATCCACCTGTGAATAATAATTACTTTAATTAAGAAAAACCAAATCGGATTAAAGTTAGCCAAAAATGAGACCCCGGCAGACCCACAACAGTCTGACAGACATTGCGTTGAGAGTAACAGGATCCCGTTTGACTTTTGAACGGAACCTTACTTTAAATATGTCCCCTTGGATATAACCGTGTTGTCATTTAACGTGGCTCCAGATTAAGCACACCCTAAAAAGTGTAGTTGATCAGTGTTTTCAAATAGTACATCGCAGGGCAATTTTATCTAACGAGAAGAATATGAGCAGCAAGCACGGGGACGCCTGCAGCTATGCAACCTTACCACCCTGGCTCGAATTCAATCGCCAATTCAAACTTAGCTTTGGAGTTTGTGGTTTTCATTAGCCTTGAGTTGCCTTTACATCTATTCAGCATTGAGCTCTACCACTCCGTCTTCAATAGTAAATACTTCAAATTAATTAAATAATTTAATAATATTTGTAATGAATTATTATAAAATTTAAAAAAATAAATAATTAATTAATAAAAGGAAATTTAAAAAATGTAATTTTAAATTTTTATTGGCACATTCACCTCTAAATATTTGTTTTAATCAAATATTTATATTTTTTACTTTTAGTCAACCTAATTTCCTCTCCAAGATTTATCATTCTTTTGTTGACCAATTAATTTTTCAAATTTTCGATTGATATATGTATAATGAGAGAATTTTTCCTGAAACATCTGAATTTTTTAACCCATCTCTTCCCAACAATAAAAATAATGAAAAAATATGGGATTTTTTCTTTAATTTCACTTTAGAATAATATAAATAAAATTATAAATATTAAAAACTATCATTATGTATGGCCAATGGCCATTTGCCCCCACAAAATGTATCGTTGACGAAACGTTGGGAGTTTCCCGGAAAAAAAAATTTAAATACATGCTTTTATTTGCTCAAAATGTACAACATTGTTCATTATATTTATTTATTTGTTATAAATTATTTATTTATATAAAAAAACTGACCAAAGTTGATGGCATCACTCATAAAATTTGGAAAAACACTCTGTGTGAGGGTGAACCTGGCATTTCTTATATGTACGAGCCCCGTCCCATCTCAATTGGCCCACCAATATATTTTTCTTTTTAAATAAAATTATGCTAATTCACGGTAAACTTAATTTAAATATTTATTTTTATTATCATTGTGTGCCAAAAGAGTTTCTATTGGTGACAAGTCGGGACTGTTTGCCACCCACTCCAAAATTTGAATCAGTTTGATCAGAAAGCCATTTTAAAGATTTTCTTGATGTATGGCCCGTCTTGTTGGAACACAAAATTATTATTATTCTGCAATGCATCTGCCATTGTTGGAAGTAACGATTTTTTTAAATCTCTAAATATGTATTGGTGTTTACAATTCCATCAATGAAGTGAAGTTTTCCAACACCTCTAGTAGACATTGAACCCCATACCATAACTGAAGCAGGAAATTTTACTTTTTTTTAAACATTCTGAATTGAAAGCTTCATTTTTCTGACGAATAACTCTGCTTCGATTGTCCCCAACACAAACTTCAAAACGAGACTCATCACTCCAATGGACACTATTCTATTCATCACTCTTCCAATTAATGTGACTTTTAGCTCATTTAAGCCGGTTTTTCTTTTGTTTTAATGTCAAGAGTGGCTTTTCTTTCGCCTAAAAAAAAAATTAGTAAAATTACAAAAAAAAAAATTTTGGAATAAGTTACAATAAAATTACCTTGTAAGTTTTAAAATCATCTCCTCCTTGCATTTCTTCTTTGTGGATTATAATATGGTCAATTTTGTCCTCCCTCATAGCTTCTGGCAAACTGTTTCTTCTGGGGCGTCCAAGGTTAATATTTTTTCTCAAAGGGTTGGTAGTTTACCTCCAGTTCATGTTTGTAATTCAAGGGTCTATGTGTTTGTCACGAAGCGAAATTGAACCGGAGAAATCGAAACGTTGCGTCTACCCAACTTTTCTATAAATCGATCACTGCTCTGACACAGGTCTGGCATATTCAAGAAAAAAACATCCATGTGTATCCCACATAAATAGCATTTAAGAATATGCACATAAAAGTTGAACTAAATATATTTTGACACTTGAAATAAATTATTGAAAAATATGGAAAAACATGCCTTCAGTATTTATTTATTTTTCACAAAATATTAGACTAATTGCAAAATAAAAAGACATATACAGAGAGCTTGTGAATGCCTTTAAACACATGCATGATGAGTTTTATATAATAAGTTAATTTTGACTGCTTTTTGAGAAGTTAAACTTTGTGTTGCGTGAACGCAACGTTGGGAAGAAATGGCTTTATAAACGTTTCTAGATTGTTCTATATAAAATATGTATTTGTTTAAAAAAAAATTTAGAAATAAAAAAACGACTTCAAAAAAATTGAATACAACAAATAAAATAATAAGTCAAAAATAAAATAAAATGCACTAAAACGTATAAAATAATTATCTTATTTAGTTACAACTAAACGATGAAATTGTAACATGAAATTACTTTTTGAATACATATACATTTTATGAATCGCACTCGACGGGCTTAGTACGTTTGGCGGGTAATGAAGACAACATCACGTAAGCTCGCTTATATAGTTTGTTTGGCACCGACTTCAAAAAGTGATTTCATGTAACAATTTCATCGTTTAGTTGTAACTAAATAAGATAATTATTTTATAACTTTTAGTGCATTTTATTTTATTTTTGAGTTCTTATTTTTTATTTGTTGAAATTAAAAAATTTTTTAAGTCGGCTTTTTTCTAAAAATTATTTTTATTTTTCTCTTTTTGGTGATGTTAAGAATAGCGACTTATGATAATACCTTACATGCATCTTGTAAGAGAAAGATTCGAGCGAATGAATCAGAAATTGATAATAAGATTCAATTTATTATTAGACACATTATCGTTAGAGTGTTTTAAATGAACGTTTTAAGATTATTTTTTTTATAAAATATTTTATTTATTATAATTTCGATTATTTGCTCATAAGAATTAGAGATTTCCGTTATTTTGTCATTGATAATATTATTAGCACTCGAAATCGGTCCACATGGTAAAGAGAAATCGACGAACAAGCATCATCAGAACTTGACCAAATTAATATGTGGCTACCCCTAAGGTATCCCATTTCCAATCAAAAAAGAATCATCGAAATCGGTCCTTAAACAAAGAAGTTAGGCCTGAACAAACCTAACAGAAAAAGGTCCAATACCAATTAAAAAAAGAAGAGGACCATTGGGTACGAGACTGAACCCAATGCAAAAAAATAATCAAATCGGTCCACATGGTAAAGAGAAATAAAAGTTTAAACACAAAAAACAGACATTCCGTTGAATTGACAACCTCCTCCTTTCGTCGGTTAATAATATATACCTACATGCTTTTAATTTAGAAATATACAGTATATACCTCTAATTCTTGAATCGCTGGGTGGATTTTCATCTCGGGTTCACTTTGTAAATATAAACAAGACAAAACAGGGGGTCATTTATTTAATATATTTTCTTTCCGGTTGGATGAATCTACAATCAAATGTTTCCTCTCTTAGATCTCAAATATTGAATATTGAGACTTTTTACCCTCTGCTCTTATTGATGGAATAATCTGATTAGTCTTAATCCTTGAAACAAAAGAAAACAGGATAAAGCTGTAAAATATTAACCAACAAAATCGGCCAAGGCTTGTGGATTGTTTGAAAAAACAAACAAACAGACAAACAATAACGAATAAAAATAATTTTTAGAAGAAAAAAAAAACCGACCGATAATAACTTAAAAATGAAATAAAATACACTAAAAGGTATAAAATAATTATCTTATTTAGTTACAACTAAACCCCAATAATTATCTTATTTAGTTACAACTAAACCACGAAATATTAACATGAAATTACTTTTTAAAGTCGGTGCCAAACAAACTATACCTATAAGCGAGCGTACCCGCCAAACGTACTAAGTAAGATCCGTCAAGAGCAATTCATAAAATGTATATGTTTGGCACCGACTTCAAAAAGTAATTTCACGTTAATATTTCGTCGTTTCCCTAGTAGAACAAAACTCGGAACTATATAGTAACTATGTAGAATCCATACAGGCTCTCGAGTTGAAACCAGCATTGGCAACCGATATAGAATCTATGTCGGAGCTATATCGGGCGCAAAGGTTTTGTCCGGTGTGTGGTTTTTATGTCGCTTTTACTGAGTGAACCAACATTGGATGTGTTTCGATAGTTTAACTCAAAACCAGGGGCGGCGCTGCTCAGGAGTGTATGGTTTTCATGTGGGTTTGACCTGGTGAACCAACATATGATGTGTTTCGAAAGTTTAACGCAAAGCTAGGGGCGGCGCTGCTGAGGGGTGTATGGTTTTCATGTGGGTTTGACCTGATGAACCAACATATGATCTGGTTCGAAAGTTTAACGCAAAGCCAGGGGCGACTCTGCTGACAGGATTCAATTGAAAGAAGCATGTGATCTCTCTTCTACCTCTAAGTTTCGACTAGATGTCATCTGAAAGTTGAGTTATTATTTTGCAGTGAAAATTATTTTAACCTGAGGCAAATTGCTTTAATATAATTAAAAGTGATACACGAATATTCATTGGAGGTAAAGTTTTTCCTAAATATTGTGAATCAGGTTTAGCCTGAAAAATGTAAATAAATAAATAAATATATAGGTATATTAAAAAATACAAATCTTTTATAAAACAAACTTGAACATGTTTATTTTCAAACCAAACGTTTCTAGAGAAAGTTTTATATTGTTTATTGTCATCTAGAGCAGTGTTCCGCAAACTTTTTATGTTCAAGGTACACCTACCAAATCAAGAAATTCTAGAGGTACACCAAAGAAAAAAACAATGTTTATTTAATATTTATTTATTATTATAATCAATAAAATAGGAAAAGATGTTTAATGAGCAATGTGAGCCTGCTTAACTGAGCACAGGCGATCAAAATTTGGAGGAATCGTTGATAAGGCTGCTCGCATAACTCTCAGCTATGTAGTAGGTGCATTATCTTAACAAAACTTGACATTTTCCGCGGCACACCATCTAATGACCACGGTACACCAGTGTGCCGCGGCACACACTTTCCGGAACACTGATCTAGAGACGTTTTGAACCCTTACAATTTTTCTAATCATCAGCTTAAATAATATTTTATAAAATACAACCTGTGTTGTTATGTAAAAAAAAATTATATGTAGGTATATTTATATGATATTTAATATCTTAACTCAATCAATTATTTCAGGTAAATTCCTTATATTTTACGGGTGGTGAAGATATTCACAAAACGGTTTACAAAACATATTGCGGAAAATCTCCCCCCCCCCCCGAATTGACCATGGATCAGTTTAGTGCCACGGGAAAACGCGGTAACGAATCCTTCTCCAATTTAAATATGAACAATGTTGTCACAGGTAAATAATCTCAATAAATATTGATTTTATATCAAATTTTTTAGATCTATTATTAAAAAAATTTTAATTTTAGAAGTTATACGTGAGAGATTTGATCAAGCAACAGAGCAAGATTTAACAAAATCGATAATTCGATTTTTTGTATCCTGTAAAGACAGATTAAAAAATAAAAAATAACTTTGTTTTTCTTCCAATAATAATGTTAATAATAATTTATCATTTTGTAAATTCAATTTTTTTAAAATAAACTAAGATTACTGATATTTATTGTATCATTTAATTTTTATTATGTACACGATACCCACTTATAATTTTACAATTTTAAACTTAAATATAGGAGCGAGGGTGTCATCTTCGGATGTTGGCGTTGGACGTGTCTGGCCGGCCTTCTTGAAGCAGTGGTAGCAGGAAAGATTCTGCCATCTGTCGTCGACAACACGTATCGGTGTAGGTTACCAATATAGCATTGGTTTTGGATCGCTGTAGGTTACCAGTAGGTGTTGAGTCGGTATATGCTGCCAATATAGCATTGGTGTTGGGTCGGTGCAGACTACTAACATAGCCTTGGTGCCGGGTCGGGGCAGGCTACAAACATAGTCTTAGTGTTGGGTCGGTCTAGGGTGCCCATATAATTTTGACACAGTAACTATTTGGTAAGTATATAGGCTGCCTGTATAGTTTAGACGCATTAAACGCGTTTCGCTTTGATGATAGTTCCTATATAGGGAAACTATATAAATAGTTCCGGACAGTGTTTGAACCCTCGACTAAAGCACGACCACGACCAAATCCACGAAATTCATATTTAGAACAATAATATATTTAAATATACAAATAAATCTTATTATATTAAAAGGGCAATTCTTGTATAAGTATATACAATCAGCGGCACAATTAACTGCCCATCTAAGTTTTATTAAATATTTTACAATTAAACAAATATTCACTTAATTTATTTATTACATTCAATTCCTAGGATCATAAAAGATTAAAAAATCATTATTTAAACAAGAATATTTATTTTTATTTAAAAAAAAACAAAAAACAAACATGAAATTAAAAAAATGTCATTTTTACATGAAACCATTTTTTAATCAGCTCTTAATTTTTTAAATATAATTTCTACAAACATTATGGCTTGATCTCAGTTTCTAAAAATATACTAGGAGACATTCACTATCCATACATTATTTACAATGTTTTTCACTTGTAAGAAATTGACACTAACATTTGTAACTATTAAATTTTAATAGTTCTGTTTATATATTTTCATTGCTACTCTCCTTGTATTTCATATATATATATATATAGGTATATATATCTATTTCACACTAATATCTTGGTTTTTGAAACATACTTTATACATTTTGAAACTCAATCCACAAAGAACCATATCGGTCTTTTTGTTACTAATTTATTTCATTCTTCTACTCGAACAAACATTTGTAATCTTATAACTTATTTATTTAATGTAAAGTAAAATTCACATTCACATTTTATTTCAAAATAAAACATTTGTAAATTAAGTTTTAATTTTTAAAGTTTCTTATTAATAATTATTACCATAAAATGCAATCATTAAAACATAGTACCAGACTGGAATTCTAAAAATATTCTAAGGGAATGAATTGGAATCTATAATTGTGCGCGTGTTTATCATCCCGAAATATTACACAGTTTCTGAGATAATAAGGAATAAATAATGAAAAATGTATAAAAAAATTTTTACACTAAAAACAATTTGGCAACAGCGCATTTATTTAACCAGCGAAAGCGTTAGATTTTTTCAAAATTATAATTTTCATAAGGTGTAACGTAGGCGTTGATTACATTTGTTAAAAAATAACAAAACGATTTTTATAGAAATTTAAAATGTATTTTATTTATCATTTTAATATAAAAATATTCAATCTCTTACAATGGTGCCAAACGAGCACGGGATTGGCTAGAATTGGTACATGAACAGCAAAACGTTTTGGGCTTATGAACTATGAATCCTTATTGTCTGCAGTGCTGGATTTCCGCCTAGGCCCACAAGGCCCGGGCCTAGGGTCCCCGGTTGCGGAGTTTTTTTTTCAACCTAAAAAGTTCACAAGGGATCTACAACAGGCATTAAAAATATCATACAAGTATGCAATCACAATCTCTGGCTAAACAAATATCGCTTAAAATTCTCATTAAAATTACTAAGAGTTTTTACGTTGGATTGCTGCTCCATTTACATAAGCACATTTATCCAAACGTAGGAATTGCGTTCCGAATGCTGTTGTGTACACCAGCGTCAAACGGCTCAGCAGAACGGTCGTTTTCAGCAGAGAGTAAAGAATTACTTAAGATCTAACATAGGAGAGAACAGGCTCAATTCACTCTCTGTAATGTACATAGAGTCAGAAATAATGCAGTCAATTGACTATGAAGACGTCATTCGTTCTTTTGTACGGAAGAAAGTTCGCCGTAAGATTGTATAAATTTTATAGAATAACGTAACTATATATAATAACATAGACTGTATTATTCTGATGTTTATTAAACTCATTAAAGTTGATTAAAAATTTCTTTTATCCTCTCTTCTTTTGTCTATATATATAGTATATTTTGTCATTTTTTTACTTTTATTCTTTCTCTATATTCAGTATATTTATTGTTTTTGTTCCATATAATTGTTGTTTCCGTTTTTAATTTTTTTCTCTTACTTGATCTGTTTCTATCATATTGCTTATTTTCTTTGTAATTAAATTGGCCTAATATTGTACATTAAAAAGGCTAGATGCCCCTACAAATACAATGTTCTTGAATAAAAAAAAAAAAAAAAAAAATATGTTCTGTACTAGTGCATTTAATTTGCTAAATTTCCAAAATAGCTTCGAGATGGTGGGGGGGGGGGGCAAATGTCAAGTGCCTAGGGGCCTTGGGTCTGTTAAATCCGCCCCTGATTGTCTGTACTATATACTCTAGCATTAACTTTTTGCTAGTATTGTCGCGAAACAACTACCTTAAGGGATTTTGAAATAGAGATATATTTTTTTTAAATAAATATTTATTTAGTTATTTGAAAACAAACTTTTGAATATAGATGCTAATAGATTGTTTTTGTCACTAAAAAAGCAACTATTATCAAACATTTGTCTGTGTCTTTTTAAACAAATTCCATACAACATTAAACACCTATAATACAACAATTTCTGCTTACCGAATATGTTTTCCAAAATCATTTCGAAAGTAATGTCTATATTTTGGTCGGCTAATATTGACATTGCATATTTGAGAGAGAATTTAAAAAATCGGAGGCTTTGGCTGTTATCCCCAGTACACCCCTAAATACCAGGTCGTTTTCCCCTTCTCTATGCATACATATTATTCTACATCCACATAAAAACGCCAAGCATTATATTCTCATACGCCTTCCTATCCAATACCTTCACACGTTCACACACATGTAGGGCTATAGCCAAGAGAAAGAGGGCGAAATTTATAATAGAAAAAAGACTAGCTGGACACAAAGAGCGCCACGCAGTCAATGCCGACAGAAAAACAAAAACAAATGGAGAGATCTTTGAAATGAATTTCTCGAGTTCACCTGCCGCGATTCCAAATTCCCATCAACACTGTCACTTGCGTTGTTTTTGCACAGTTGGGGGTGTTTTTTTTTTATTCCTCACAGGAAATAAAATGAATATGTTTCATTGGAGTATCAACAACTCACGAGTCCACAAGAGAAATTAAAAAGGATTTTTTTTTATCCCGGTCTTCTTTTTAATACGAGTATTAATTAAAAAAAATTAAAAATAAAAGTCTTTTTTATTTCCAAGAAGATTAATATTTTAACTTGTTAAAAAAAAATATTTTCATTTCGTTCTAAGACAAAAGCCAAAATTCTAAGATGCAATCAAAGTAAAAAATGTTATTTTAATAAAGAGAAATCCTCTGCTTGAAGCTTGAGTTGTTTGCCATAAAAGAATTTAGTCGTTTTGATTTTAAGTCGATTCTTCCACGTTTTCAGTAGAAGTTGCCATTAATAGTCAAAACATCAAAAATGGAATGCAATAAGGTTATTCCTCTAGTATTAGATAAGAATCGATCGTTATTTTTTATTTTAAGTCGATTCATCCATGTCTTCAGCAATGGTTACCAATAATAATCGAAACGTCAAAAACCTAATGCAGAATTGTTACTCCTCAAGTATTAGATGAGAATCGAAGGCTATTTTTACTTCATCCAATGCGAAGCATGGGGAAAGTATTGTAATCGGTCGCGCGGCAAGCGCGACTCCAAAGGGTCCTCAAGTAAAGACTACGGAACCCATGGACTCAATTAAGGTCACAAATTGAAGTATTCAATGAGATTGAATTTTAGCACGTGACGGTTTTGCCAAAAATTACCTGGGATCTCGCCGAGAGGCCAAAAAGTGCCATTTTTTTGGAAGTGCGTGGGGATGTATGTATGTATGTATGTGTGTGTGTGTGTTATCGTTTTTTCGTCCACGAATTTTTCCACACCGTTGCACCGATTGAATTGAAATTGAAAACCTACCAGTATTTTAACAAAATGAAGCGCTGATTAGTTTTTGGTACATATCGGTCAACAAACATTAGTACTTTATTTCAGTAATTTTTTAGTTTTTTCTAAATATCTTGAAAATGACTTAACCAATTTTGATGAAATTTAATATCCTAATTAAGTACCTTGGGGATCACAAAAAAGGTTAAATAAAGTTTTTAGTAAAATTATATTTTAAAGTACTTTACTCTAGAACATATTAATATTTCAAATGAATTTGGATAAAGTTTAGCAACGATCCGTTGCAGTTTATTTATTTTAAGTCGATTCCTCCATGTCTTCAGCAATGGTGACCAATAATAATCGAAATGTCAAAAATCCAATGTAGAATGGTTATTCCTCGACTATTAAACGAGAATCGATCATTATTTTTGAATTAAAGTGATATCTGATCAATAATAAAGGAATAAACATATTAATATTTCAAATGAATTTGGATAAAGTTTAGCAACGATCCGTTGCAGTTTATTTAACTTGAGACAGTCCTATATCTCAAAAACAGTCGATTATATGAAAAAAGTTTTTAATAAAAGTATATTTATATCAAGGGAAAATTAAAATACACTATTGTTTGTCGACCTAGAAAAAGCTTTCAAGGGTATTTTGAGGTCAAGTTCTGTTTTTTAAATAAAAACCTATATTTTTAATTAGATTTCCTAAATCTTTACAAAAAACTTAACAACCTTTATAAGAACTATTTTTTTATAACGGGACTAGTATCCTCGGAGTGGCCGCTAGCGGAGATGTTGGAGAGGGTGGGGGCCGCTCCCCTGAAGGCCTCGCAAAAAATGGAGATCTTGAGACTTCATGTTCTTCCCACAGGTATCCATCCCCTGGTGTTAGGCGGCGTTACGGTGGGCGACCTCATCACCATCGATCGCCGGGTGCGGGCATTCATTAGAAAAACCATTAATTTGCCTCGCGACACTCCAGAGGGTTTCTTCCACGCCAGGATAAGGGACGGGGGTTTGGGGGTTCCTTCCTTTAGTTGGCACGTTCCACTCCTGACACATGCTCGTATAAGCCGAATGTCATCTTCGAGCTTTGATGCAGCGAGAGCTGCATCTGAGACGCATCATGTGATCAGAAGGATTAATTGGGCCACCGATGCCCTCCGAAAATTTGGCGGCGTGGAGGGAGCCGGGGAATACTGGGCCCGCCGGTTGTATGACAGTGTTGACGGTAAGGACTTGGGACTTTGTGCGAGGGCTACCCCGTCGTACTCCTGGGTGAACTACCCTGGTCTACTGAGCAACGGCACGTTTAAGGACCTCTGCCGCCTCCGATCCGGCTCTCTCCCTTCTGCTGTCCGCACTAGTCGCGGTAGGCGGGAGGGAGGTGTCCCGGGGTGTAGGGCCGGGTGCCCCAAAACGGAGACGACGGCCCATATTATCCAGGGCTGTGGGCGGACACACGACGGGAGGATCAAAAGGCACGACGCCGTTGTCCGATGCCTGGCGGATGATTTAAAAAAAGATCTCCTAGGGTGGAGCTGGAGTATTTATACTCCAGTGCTGCCGGAGATCGTAAGCCAGACATCGTGATGGCAGGGCCGGAAGATCGGGTGACGGTCATTGATGTCCAGGTGGTCTCCGCGCTCGCCGGACTGGAGGTTGCTAACAAGAACAAAATTAATTATTATAGTTGCAACTCCAGTCTGGTCGGGAATATCGCGGAGAGGTTCGGAGTCGCCGCCGGTGCTGTTACCGTTTTGGCGGCGACAATATCGTGGAAGGGGGTGTGGTGTCCCCGGTCCTTCAGGGACCTGCGCGCCCTGGGTGTCCCCAAAACTACATTAAACAAAATGACACTCAGGGCGATGCTAGGTTCCCTTTTTAACTTTTCCAGTTTTATGAGGCGGACTTTCAGGACGGGGCCCGGCCTTAATTGAGTAAAATATAATTTTAGATTTATGTGCATTGCTGGGCTGGCCATCTTCGACAGATGACCTTTTTGCAGTGGCCAGTCCATTTTAAACTAATAATAAGAATTTTTTAGCATTTAATGTTAAATTTTATTTATATATATTTTTTGTTTTTTTTTTTGTTTCTAATGTTTACTTGTTTATTTTATTAATAGCATTGCACAGTTGTGGGGCGCTTTTTGCGCTCCCAACACTCTGGCCTCGGTTCTGGAGTTGTCATAGGCGCCCATAAATGTACTTTGATCACAAATAGCCACAACATCTGGCATTATTGTTTGGACGGCTGATGAGAAGTTGCGCTCGAATCTGTAAAAAAATCTGTTTTCTTTTTGTAAAGGGCTGCCCCCCTCTGCGTGGCGCAATAAATCAGTCAATTGAAATCGGAAGACCGGAAATGAACATTTACATGACATATTTTTCATTTTTTTTTTTTTTATTTTCTCAAAAACAAATCAAACTTTTTTTTTTAATTAGTGTATTTATCAAGTGTTATGAGTTATTAGTTGTGTCAAATTTTTAATCCGCTTTAAATAAAGGAAGGGGTGTAAAGTAGGAGTGTCGCGGAATTTTTTTTCTGTTGTTTTTATTCTAATTTAAAACCCACTAATAGTTCATTAGAAATATTATTATACATTAAAATTATGAAATTTAATTAATTGGAAGTATTTTCTATTGAAGAAGGAGTGTTAGTGCTCAGGTTTAAAGGCATCCCAAGGATAATGAAAACTAAAAATTCTTAATAAAATATTTTATTAGAACGTAATTTTTATCTTCTTAAAAAACACAACGATTCAGAGGATTGTCCCTCCTCTTTCAGTGGTTAAAAGAATCAACGAAGGAACCTCCGTGTATATTACTATTATTTTTAAAAGCATTTAAGTCCAAAACCTTTTCCACAACGCTCGATCCGTCAGGTATAGAAATAAAATCAGATGAAACCGGTGTTTAATAAGGTCAGTCGTCATGTGGAGTGTCAAGTCACGTTTTTCACGTTGAAACGGGCAATAATTTCTATTTTAGTTCAATGAAAAGGGAAGTCATAACGAAAAAACCACTTTAAAGATATATCTAGATTCTATATTCTAGAATGATATATATGAAATGTTTTTTGAGATTAAGATGGACTGGGGTTCAAACCAGACAAGCCCAGGGGAGGAGACGGTTCGTCCACTTAGCCAAGAACAATTTCATTCAAGTGCAATTCATGATTTTAAAGTCTTTTTATTGAGATTTTTATTCTTAGGAAAAACTCATAATTATTATTAATAGCTTCTTTCACGCCCAAAACAGCATTTTCGAATTAATTTAATGGATAATAAATTGAATTTCCAAATCATAATAAAATTTTGTTATAAATTTTTCTCAACCGATTTTATTTCTATTGTCTAATATTTTTGGATTGATCATTAAAAAAATGTTGAATTCGTTACTAATGGAAAAATTTATAGGAGGTTGTCAAGTTGAATAAAACAATTCTCATTATTTTATGGAGTAGTTATTGAAGTTTTATTAACAAATAAATGAAGTAATAAATGGGGATATAAAAATAACCCGATAGCCCGGCGGTAGTATCTATGCTATATTAATGGATATCTTAATAAATAATGAGGATTTAAGTATTGTTTAAAAAAAGTAAATAAAAATTAAATTTATATTTTTTAAACGTGCAAGAAATTCAAATTGGAACAAAGTTCCAATTTATCATCCGAATCGGTTCATTTGCCGTTTGCTGTCACATCTTGGAGTTGTATACTATAGGAAAACTTACCCTTTAGTTTCATTACTTGTAATCAGGGGCGATGGACTAAAAGATCTGTACACAAATAAAACAGAAATAGCAACTAATCAAACAGAAACAGCATCTGCATATTGAAGCACTGGTTTCGTGATTACCGAAGTTGAGCAACATATTTTGTAGCTATAATGTGGGCTGAAAAGTTCGTAGGCTAGGATTGAAAAAAATAATTTTGGATAGAATTTGATTTTATTATTCAATATAGTTCCCTTCGCGGGCGATACAACGATTATAGCGGTCATACAATTTTTCGATACCATTTTTATAATACCATTTGTCTTTAGCCTCAAAATAGGCTTCAGTTTCTTCGATTACCTCTTCATCGGCGCAAAGAAATTTTCTTTCCAGCGAGCATCCTCTTGAGGTCTGAGAACAGGAAAAAGTCACTCGGGGCCAGATCTGGAGAATACGGTGGATGCAATTCGAAGTCCAATTCTTGCAATTTTGCCATCGATTTCATTGACTTGTGACACGGTGCATTGTCTTGATGAAACAACACTTTCTTTTTCTTCAAATGAGGCCGCTTTTCTGCGATTTCGTCTTTTAAACGCTCCAATAACGCTACGTAATAGTCGCTTTTTCCCTTTTTAAGATATTCAATGAATATTATACCATGAGTATCCCAGAATACTGATGCCATAACCTTGCCAGCCGACTTTTGCGTCTTTCCACGCTTTGGAGTAGGTTCATCACGTGCAGTCCACTCGGCGGACTGTCGATTGGACTCCGGTGTGAAATGATGGAGCCATGTTTCATCCATCGTCACATATCGACGCAAAAATTCGGATTTATTACGATTGAACAGCTCTAAACACTGCTTTGAATCATCGATTCGTTGTTGTTTTTGGTCGGTTGTGAAAGCCGCGCGGCGGCACCCACTTTGAACAGAGCTTTCTCATATCCAAATATTCATTCACGATATGACCAACACGTTCCTTTGATATCTTTAGGGTCTCAGCTATCTCAATCAACTTCATTTTACGGTTATCAAAAATTATTTTGTGGACTTTTTTGATGTTTTCGTCGGTAATAGCCTCTTTGGGGCGCCCACTGCGTGCATCGTCCTCGGTGCTAATTTCGCCTAGTTTAAAATTAGGAAACCACTTTTCTACGGTTGATTTTGCTGGTGCAAAGTCCGAATAATGTTTATCAAGCCAAACCTTGGTTTCAACAGTATTTTTTGGCCAAAAAGCAATGCTTTATTAACACACGAAATTCCTTTTTATCCATTTTTTCAAAGTACTAAAAGTTCTTTCACTAAAAATGCTATAACTCAGATACTAATTGTGCAACAGCCGTCAAATTTATACACGTGTCTTTTGAAGGTTGGGACTAACTAAAAATCATATGAATTTGATACTAGTGGCGCCATTTATGTGTCAGCCTACGAACTTTTCAGCCCACGAGTAGGTTAAATTTTAAGTGAATGAGCATCCCATGGCACTGTGCGCTCTTTGCATATTTATAGCCGTGTCAATCCCGGTAGTGATGCCTGCATTAGGGTGTTCCTTATATTGGGTATTTTCGAATTTTCACACTTACAGAGGCTCATATCGTTCGAAATAAATAAAAAAAATATCTTCCAAGTTTCAAGTCCCTATCTCAATTTTAACCTGTACCCAACAGCGATGTAAGTTTCTTATCTAAATAACATGGGGTTTTTGGCATTGAAATATCATTTTTTAAAATTCAGACCAAAGCAAGGATTCAAAAAATTTGAAACTCTGTAGACTTTATCCTTCAGAATTTTTACAAATTTTTAGCTATTATTATTTTGTAGTTACACCTAGATCAAATACTGCTATATCTTAGTTTTAGTAAGTTATAGTGTCTCGTACCTCCATTTATTTGTACACATTTGATCTTGGCGGTTTTTTAAGTTCGATAGTTCTATTGATAATGCACTTATAAAGAGTGAGTCATCTCTTGTCCATTTGAAAATGTGTTTCTTTTTTCTCTTCTCACTTCCTGTTTCGCTTTCATAGGAGTTGAAGCTCTTACTTTTTTATACGTTTCTTGTTTCTTGTTTCTTGTTCTGAATCAATTCGGCTCAAAAATATGTAAAAATTGCCATCAGTCAAAAGCTAGAGCGATGCAGTGTATTTAATGCAATTTTCAGAATCAAAGCCCCAAGTACCCTTAGAAAAAGCCTTAAAATCCAAGATATCAAAATAATAAATAATTTTATTTGTGCTGGTGGTATCAAGCGCGGATCCAGAGGGGGTCGGAGGGGGCGATCGCCCCCTCCCCCAAAGCGAGAATTACAAATCACCCCAGTCATATTCAAATTTCATAGAGACAAAATTTGCCACCAGTACTTGCCACATTTGCAACCAATAGGCAGCCTTATCGTCTGAGCACCAATCACAGAGGGATATAAATTTTAGTTAATTTATAATTTTTGAGGTCCTAAAAACCACGGAAATTTTGGACTTTTTTCAGATTTTCGCTTATAAATCGAAAGCCAAGCGTCTGAGAGAAAATAAAATTCTTACCAAAATAAAAGAGCATAAAATTTCACGTCGGATATCAACTTAAAAGTTAAAATCAGTTGAGAAGTTTTGACACAATTGTTCTTCAAAGATAGGCAATTTTTAACAACTTTGCGGAAAAGAGGATTATGCCTATTAGGTGGTCACAAGAAACCAGTCTTCGAATTTTTGCGCTGACCACCCAATAGTTCGCCAATTGGCTAAAAAATGAGATTCATCTTAATTGGACAACGGTATCCCGTGGCGCAATGAGGTCGGATCATGTCATATCTTGGAAAATGCTAGATATCTTCAAATCTAAAAGTTTTAACAAAAAAGTGGCTCAAGTAAAACTTCAAGCCAGCAAAATTTCCTAGAAAATGAGATAAAAATCACGTTTCTAGAATGAGTGGTTTTCATTTTATGAATGAAAAACTGAAATTTTTTGAAGTTTTTTATAAACTTCACCTTTATTGCGGCACGGGTTACCGTTGTTCAATTAAGATGTAACTTTGCCAATCTAATTTTTTAGCCAATTGGCAACTATTATGGGAGGTCAGCACCGCAAAAATTCGAAGTGTGGTTTCTTGTGACCACCTAATAAGGATAATTAACTTTTCCGCCAAAATTCCTTATATTTGTAGATCGATCGTGGCTAAACGGCTGAACTGATTTTAACTTTATTCATTTTATTTTATTTATTATTTAACGTTATGGTCTTTCATTTTTGGTAAGAGTGAAATTTTCGGGAGATCGCATGGTTTTCGAGTTATAAGCAAAAATTTCCTATCCGAAAAATTCAGGATTTCTATAAATCGAAGAGTTTTATCAAAAAAGTGGTCCAAGTAAACGTTCAAATCAACAAAATTTTCTAGGGAATGAGATAGAAATCAAGTTTCTAGGATAAGTGGTTTTCATTTTTATGAAGGAAAACCTGCGATTTTTTGCAAAAAATTGCAGTTTTTTCAAAACATCAACCTCATTGCGGCACGAGTAAACATTACCCAATAAAGATGAAGCTATATTTCAATTGTAGAAAATTTAATCTATTTTAAAAATGTCTAGAGTCGTCTTTGTCAAAAACTTGCTCCTTCATGGTCAAAATAGGAAAAAATCGAATAAAGTGCGAGTTGTAGTAGGGATATTCAAAAGTAATCCCTAGGGCTGTTTTTTGAATTCCCATAAAAAATCGAACTTCTGGATGAATTTTCTATTTTTTTTAATCGACGCGAAATTTTGTCCTCTTTAATTTACTATAGAACGGTTATTTACAAAATATCAACTGTTTTCGAGTTATAAGCGAAAAACTGGAAAAAGTCCAAAAATTTCGATTTTTTATGCTGCCAAAAGTTGTCCCCCACACTTTCGAGTTCGCAAAATTAGATTTGGCATACCAACACCATACCAAGCGATCATAGAAAAAAATATTTTCCCTCAATTAATGTAAGCTGAAACCCCCTTATATACTGATGGACTACTGGACTAGTAGGTAGTATTTATTTTGTTTCTTTCTTGTGTGATTGCTTATTACCGACCAAGTCGGCCGGGCAAGGCTCTATCCACCAAGCTGGTGGGTCAAGAGGCTGCTTGCTTTGCAATCACGTCGGGGTCACCAGATATTGTTAGGTGTGGTGCTTTGTGCGCCCCCCATCAAGTCGATGGGGTCCTAACAATCTTTTGTATGCAGAGTTGTAGGTTGCGTATTCATATAGGGTGTGTGCAGGGGAGGGGCTGCCGGTTATTATTTGGCCCCTCTAGATTCGAGTGTCCGAATCCGTTAGCTAACCCTCAGTCGAAGCGAGCCGCTTATATTATAGCATGGGTGAATATATTTCCTCATGCAAAAGCGACTCAACGATCCGACTGAGTCATCTAGCGGCCGTTGCTCAAGGCTCGTCGCCATGCGCAAACGTGGGCCGCGGGCCGCCACACCACACCCCTTCTTTCTTTTTTGATTTCTGAATCCACATATGCTACAACAATTCGTGATAGCAAACGTTGCAGAGAACGTGATTTTTTGAAAAAGTTCATGAATGTATTGATCGTGGAGGAAAGATATTAATGCCAGTATTTGCTCTTGGTCGTGCTCAAGAACTCTGTATTCTTTTAGAAACCTATTGGGAACAAATGAATCTCAAAGTGCCTATATATTTCGCAATGGGTCTCACAGAAAAAGCCAACAATTATTATAAAATGTTTATAACATGGACGAATCAAAAAATTCGCAATACTTTTGTTAACAGAAATATGTTTGATTTTAAACATGTTAAAGCCTTTGATAAAAATTTCATAGATAATCCTGGGCCAATGGTCGTTCTTGCCACCCCTGGAATGCTACACGCTGGATTATCTCTTCAAATTTTTAAGAAATGGGCTCCAAATGAAAACAATATGGTTATTCTACCAGGATTCTGTGTTCACGTCGGGGTCACCAGATATTGTTAGGTGTGGTGCTTTGTGCGCCCCCATCAAGTCGATGGGGTCCTAACAATCTTGTTGTATGCAGAGTTGTAGGTTGCGTATTCATATAGGGTGTGTGCAGGGAGGGGCTGCCGGTTATTATTTGGCCCCTCTAGATTCGAGTGTCCGAATCCGTTAGCTAACCCTCAGTCGAAGCGAGCCGCTTATATTATAGCATGGGTGAATATATTTCCCTCATGCAAAAGCGACTCAACGATCCGACTGAGTCATCTAGCGGCCGTTGCTCAAGGCTCGTCGCCATGCGCAAGCGTGGGCCGCGGGCCGCCACATATGTATTTACTGTTACCTACGATGGCTGCTGGGTTATCAGGATTTTTTTTTCAATTCAAAAGTTTTTATTTACAATAAATTATACAATTTTCATAAGTAGGTAAATTATAGAATAAAATAGTTGCATTCATTTTAGAAGAAGCTTTAACTAAGATTTTTTTAATTTTACAAAATATCTATTTAACATTAGTAGTCTCAACAAAATTGATTAAATATGAAGAACTCAATTAGTGAACTATAGTCCAACTATATTATAATATACATTTAATAGGTAACCTTGTATATTTCCCCCTTCTTCATGACCTCTTTTTGTTTGTTTTTAATTTTACAGAGGTTCAAAATCGCCTCTAAAAACTACTTTTGAATTCCAAAATGTCAAAATCCCCCCCCCCAAATGGAAGTCTGGTACCGCCCCTGGTATAAGTTTAATAATTTTTACTTTATCCAATGCGAAGCATGGGGAAAGTATTGTAATCGGTCTCGCGGCAAGCGCGACTTCAAAGGGTCCTCAGGTAAAGACTACGGAACCCATGGACTCAATTAAGGTCAGGAATTGAAGTATTCAATTAGATTGAATTTTAGCACGTGACGGTTTTGCCAAAAATTACATGGGGTCTTGTCGAGAGGCCAAAAAGTTCCATTTTTTTGGAAGTGCGTGCGGATGGATGGATGGATGTTATCGTTTTTTGGCACTACGATTTTTTCCACACCGTTGCACCCATTGAAATAGAAATTGAAAACCTACCAGTATTTTAACAAAATGAAGCGCTGATTAGTTTTTGGTACATATCGGTCCACAAACATTAGTACTTTATTTCAGTAATTTTTTAGTTTTTTCTAAATATCTTGAAAATGACTTAACCAATTATGATGAAATTTAATATCCTAATTAAATACCCTGGGACCACAAAAAAGGTTAAATAAAGTTTTTAGTAAAATTATATTTTAAAGTACTTTACTCTAGAGTAAGATAGTACTTTTTTAATTTTTTATTTTGAATTCCTTAAAATTTATTCATTTGATCGTTTTAATATAGCTCATTCAACCAAACTTAAGTAAGAATGGATAGGCTTCTCGCTGTGAAATGCTAAAAATTTGGGAGGAAATTTTATAAGTAACCATAGCAACTGCGCTGTTTTCTTATCCGTTACCATTGCTGAAGACATGAAGATATCGAGTTAAAATCAAAAATAGCGATTGATTCTCATCTAGTACTTGAGGAATAACCATTCTATATTGGATTTTTGACGTTTCGGTTTTTATTAGTAACCATTGCTGAAGATATAGAGGAATCGAGTTAAAATCAAAAATATCGATTGATTCTCATCTAGTACTTGAGGAATAACCATTCTATATTGGATTTTTGACGTTTCGGTTTTTATTGGTAACCATTGCTGAAGACATAGAGGAATCGAGTTAAAATCAAAAATAGCGATTGATTCTCATCTATTACTTGAGGAATAACAATTCTACATTAGATTTTTGACACTTCGATTATTATTGGTAACCATTGCTGAAGACATGTAGGAATCGGCTTAAAATAAAAAATAACCATCAATTTTTGTCTAATACTAGAGGAATAACCTTATTGCATTCCATTTTTGATTTTTTGACTATTAATGGCAACCTCTACTGAAAACGTGGAAGAATCGACTTAAAATCAAAAAGACTAAATTCTTTTTTGGTAAACAACTCAAGCGTGAGTTGATAACTACAATACTTTGATAATATTTTCAATTTTCTCATTACGTGATTATTCCAGATGTCCTACTTCTGCACTGAGGGTGGGATATAATTAATCAACAATATTATATAATCGATCGAAAAATCTCTACTCACTTCAGTGACGTTCAAAGGGACTGAATCTCGATGAAATATAGGTAGCCTATTAAGAAAATCTTATTAATTATTTACTTATCTCACCCTTATATATATATCTATTTATCTCTCTATGCATCTCATTATATAGATAGATAAATACATAATTAATAGCATATTAGCAAGATTTAATATTTGCCAATCCCATAAATATATCTCATTCAATCATGCCTGGCAAAATTATATGACATATTACCCAACTTGCTAATCAATAGAAATATCAATCACTAGAAAGTAAATAATAGATCACTGTCAATTTCCAAATTGAATATTTATTATACTGGGCTTTAATAACTCGGAAAACTTTTAATTCAAATTCATTCTATATTATACTTAATTTTATTTATTTTGGTAGGATACATGTCCCTTTGTGAAGAGTAAATGAATCAACAATAGCCAATATCCATCCGCCCAATCCTAAAAAAGCAAATGAAAACAATTTTTAATATTCCATTAATGTGACAGAGCTTATTATGCTTAGCCCCAAAATGTCATTCTTTTGAAAAAAATAAAAATTGTAGGAGAATATGAATATTGCTTACGGTTCTGTTTAACCCTTTAATGTGTTGCATGGGTGTCTATCTGTAGGTTTATCAGAGCAATGTAGCTCGTAAACTAAATATGATACAAACTTAAAATTGATTAGTTATATGTTATATCTTATATCGTATGTATTAAATTTCCCGGAAATCAAAAATTGTATTAAAATCGAATGATTATTTTGGGCAATTGTGATAATCAATTGGATGTTGATGAAGGCAGTCCACGGTGGTTGTAAAAAATAAGAATATAATGGTTTTATTATTTTACATTTATTTGTTAAACCGACGTTTCGGGAGATTTATTCCCTCCTTCTTCAGGAGTAACAAAAAGTCAATGCAATTGCTTTTTTCTATTCGAGATGAAAAAATTTTATAATGTTTTTTTGGCATTGTCAAAGGAGAAAGGAAGTAATTATGATTTGAACTACTTTCATTGACTTTTGTTACCCTGAAGAAGGAGAGAATAAATCTCCGAAACGTCGGTTTAACAAATAAATGTAAAATAATAAAACCATTATAGTCTTATTTTTTACAACCACCGTGGACTGCCTTCATCAACATCCAATTGCATATTTATACCAGTCCGTCTACTGAAGAGAAAAACGCTATCAATTGTGATAATATTTTTGATTTTTGAAACTATCTTGGTAAAGGGTTAAATATGGGCTAAATAATACTGAAAGTAGGGTGGTTAAATGTGGGGTTCCTCAGGATAGTGGGGAAGACTTTTAGATTTTAGCAACATATAAGTTTGTACGTGTGTTTACTCGCTGAACATCACTTTTTAACCGACTTCAAAAAAGGAGGAGGTTCTCAATTCGACTGAATTTTTGTGTGTCTATGTTACCTGATATCTTCGCCAATTGTGAACCGATTTTGATGATTTTTTTAGCATTGGGTTCAGTCTACTTTCTGATTGGTCCCGATTTTTTTTTCATTGGTATTGGACCTTTTTTGTTATGTTTGTTCAGGCATAACTTCTTTGTTTATGAACCGATTTTGATGGTTCTTTCTGCGTTTGGATCAGTATATCTCCAAGATAGTCAAGATACCTATTTATTTATTTATTTTATGTATGTTCAGCGAGAACTTTTTGCCACGTAGACCGATTTCGATTATTCTTTTTTTATTGGAAAAGGGGTACCTTAGGTGTGGTCCCATATTAATTTGGTCAAGTTCAGATGATATGATCAATGACGAAATAACGTAAATCTTCAATTCTTATGAGCAAATAATCAAAATTATAATAAATAAAATCTTTTATGAAAAAAAATCTTAAAACATTCATTTAAAACCCACAAACGTTTCGAGAGAATTTCTCTATTTATGAATTGTTACGAGATCCATGCAAGGTATTATATTAAGTCACTATTAATATCTAATATCACTAAAAAGAGAAAATAAAAATAATTTTTTATAAAAAAAATAAAACCGACTTCAAAAAAACTAAAATGCAACAAATAAAATAATAAGAACTCAAAAATAAAATAAAATGGGCTAAAAGGTTTAAAATAATTATCTAATTTAGTTACAACTAAACGACGATATATTAACATGAAATCACTTTTTGAAGTCGGTGCTAAACAACTATATATGCGAGAGTACCCGACAAACGACCTAAGTAAAATCCGTCGAGTTCGATTCATAAAATGTATATTTTTGGCACCGACCGAATTATTTTATACCTTTTAGTGCATTTTATTTGATTTTTGAGTTCTTACTATTTTCTTTGGTGCAATTAATTTTTTTGAAGTAGATTTGATTCTTTTTTATAAAAATTATTTTTCCGAAGCTTACCCTTCTATCATGTAATATTCCTAGAATAGACACATATCTTTTTTTTGGTCTCATGTAAGAATGTTAGTCCATTAATCCAGTAGATAGGTATGTAGTATGATAATTTTGACCTCAATAATGTTAGTCCAAGAGGCTGATTATAGCCAGTTATATTTTATTCAGCCGCAAGGGAGAATTAAAGTTTTACCTTTTGAAATTTCCTAAAATAATTATATTTGAAAATCAAGACAAATTAATATCATTCTAAAAAATTTCCTGACAGATCTATTCATTTAGAAAAAGCCATTTATCATATTGGCACATTGAAATTCACCAACAAATAAATAAAACGATTTCTCGTTCTTTAATACATTTGTCAAATTTATTTATTGAAAGACTTAATTAAAATGATGGACGTAAATATGATAGGCTCCCATTAGATTTCGACGTCAGATGACGTTTTTTTTATTTTTATTCTACTTTACTATTATTACTTGATGAATTTATTTATTATAATTTAATGGAATGGAATAAATAAATGAAGGTCGTTCTATAAATTATTTCACTCGGATAGAGTCAAGTGGATGATTTGGGGTGGTTATTTCAAGTTTCCCAAACATCCCTTAAGACTTTAGAAGGCAGAGGAAAATCCAGGGGGCAGTGGGGGACCCTCTCTAAATTATTTAGTTTACACTAAATTGTCACTCTAATGATCAAAAGCACGAATGTGTTAACTTACAGATTTTTCAATAATAATATTTTTATTCCAATTTTTGCGTCAGAGACACGAATGTGAATGGATTAAATGAACCTTAAACTTGAAATCTTTATTTTAGGTTAAAATTAAAATGAGAGAGTCTTCTGTTTTTTTTAAATGAAATAATTTTTAATTATTTCTAGAGACTATAGTTTCGAAGGCATTGCCTTCATCATCAGTCTATCACAAATATTTCAGTATTTAGTTACAAATTAGTTACAAATTAAGATTTATATATTGAAAATTTTGAAAAATATATAATGTCTAAAAGTATATGTATGTATCAAAAACATTATATATTTTTCAAAATTTTCAATGTTTAAATCTTAATTTGTAACTAAATACTGAAATATATGTGATAGACTGATGATGAAAGCAATGCCTTCGAAACTATAATCTCTAGAAATAATTAAAAATTATTTCATTTAAAAAACATAAGACTCTCTCATTTTATTTTTAACCTAAAATAAAAACAATGCTGTTACCATCGACAGTGAAATCTTTTATTCAACTAATATAAAAATCTTTATTTACCAATCTTATTTTATATTATTAAATAAGCAATTCTTGTATATATAGGTATAGTGGCTGGAGCACCGAGCTCAGAGCTACGAAATTCCAAACTTAAGCTCGATATAGGCTAGAAGGGGTACAGCAAGCTTTTAGTTGGAATCGAAACACCGTAAGTGGAGATTTCCATGAAAGATTTTTCGTTTTTTTTTGTTTTTGTTTTTTTTTCTCAAAAATGGCACTAACGATGTTTTTTTTAATTGGTGTAGGATCTTATCAAGTCTCATGAGTTATTAGTCGTGTATAGATTTTAATCCGATTGAAATAAAGGAAGGGGGAGTGAAAATTAGGAGTGTCGTAAAATAATATTTTAATCATTCACATATCGGCTTCGGTAAGTCGCAGAGCCTTTAAATTTGAAACTTAAGCTATTTATATATTATAAGAGGCAAAAAGTTACCGAGCATTGCTCGGTGCTCCAGGTACTATGAGTAATTAGTGTATTATTGAAAATTTTCAATTAGGAAAGCTCAAAACAAGTATTTTGCACATTCTTGTTTTTGACATATCAGTGACTATACTATAGCCCCCCGTCCCATCTCAATTGGCCCACCAATATTTTTTCTTTTTAAATAAAATTTTGCTAATTCACGGTAAATTTAATTTAAATATTTATTTTTATTATCATTTGGAACAACATTTTAAACAACTTAAAACATTTTATTGTAACATTTAAATTAAAAATTATTTTTTAATTGTAAAAACAAGGAAAACGTTTAAAATCCAAAACCTTTGCCACTGTGTGACGTCGCCTTTATTTTTAATTACGGCCTGAATTCTTTTGGGCAACGTACTTATTAAGTTTAGACACTCATCTTGAGTGAATGTATCCCAAATATTTTGAAGTTTGTGTTTTAATTCGACTACATTTCTAGCTGGTTGTATTCGTAATAGCTTTTTCATTGTGTGCCAAAGAGTTTCTATTGGGGACAAGTCGGGACTGTTTGCCACCCACTCCAAAAGTGGAACATTATGATCAAAAAGCCATTTTAAAGATTTTCTTGATGTATGACAGGCCGCCCCGCCCCGTCTTGTTGGAACACAAAATTATTATTATTCTGCAATGCATCTGCCATTGTTGGAAGTAACGATTTTTTTAAAATATCTAAATATTTATTGGTGTTTACAATTCCATCAATGAAGTGAAGTTTTCTAACACCTCTAGCAGACATTGAACCCCATACCATAACTGAAGCATGAAATTTTAATTTCTTTTTTAAACAATCTGAATTGAAAGCTTCATTTTTCTGACGAATAACTCTGCTTCGATTGTCCTCAATACAAACTTCAAAATGAGACTCATCACTCCAATGGACACTATTCAATTCATCACTCGTCCAATTAATGTGACTTTTAGCCCATTTAATCCGGTTTTTCTTTTGTTTTAATGTCAAGAATGGCTTTTCTTTCGCCTAAAAAAAATTAGTAAAATTACAAAAAAAAAATTTGGAGTAAGTTGCAATAAAATTACCTTGTAAGTTTTAAAACCTAACTTAATGGCTTCTCTATGGCACGTGGATTTTGAAACACTTCGCCCCATACCATCGCTCCAAAGAACAGATAATTCACCATAGTTCGAACGCCTGTTTTTTCTGATAATCTTCTTCAATGCCCGTCTATCAGGATCTGATATTTTGGATTTCGACGCATACCAAGGTTTTGTAGCTATTGTACTCGTTGTTTTATAAACTCGAATAATATTTCTGACAGTAAACTTTGATAAATTAACTAGATCGCCAATTTCCGCGTTTGATTTTCCCTTTTTAAATAAATTGATAATAATTGATTTCATCAACAACCTTTCCACGAGTCACTTTTACTAATAATAAACAAAACAAACTTTCTTTTGTTGGAAAAAGGCAAAGCCTACTTGATTATTTCACATATTCAAAGATTCTTAAAAAAAAAAAAATCGTGAAAAGCAAAGTACTATTTTTTATATAAAAATATGTTTTTAACAATTAAAAAATAATTTTAGGTTAAATGTTACAATAAAATGTTTTAAATTGTTTAAAATGTTGTTCCAAATGATAATAAAAATAAATATTTAAATTAAATTTACCATGAATTAGGATAATTTTATTTAAAAAGAAAAAATATTGGTGGGGCAATTGAGATGGGACGGGGCTCGTATATATAAAATCCATGAAAATTTAATATTATAGAAAAAAGTGACAATTGCTCTACAAATTTTGCAGAAGCGTTAAACACTAACAAATTTAAATATAATAAACAGTTTAAAATGTATTTCTTGAAACTCTTATGTTAATATTTCATTATTCGTGTCCATGATTAATAATTAAAGGAATCGTAGGGAGTTGAACATGACTTTAAATTAAATTAAATATAAATTTTCATTAAATACGCCATCTTATGTTAATTTTTTATGCGTTTCCCATGTAAAAGCTTGACAATTTCAAATTTCATAATTCATGAACTGAAATTTTTGAAATTATATAAAGCACAAAAACTAATCATATTAAAAATAAAAACTTTTTGGCACTTGAAAAAAATTCCTAGGGCTACATTATTTTTGAGTTGTCGAAATATAGACAGACAGATACTCAAAGATCCAGGATAAAAAATTATTGATAAGTTGAAAGAGAGGTGTAGCGTGAGCTTTTGCCGTCCGGGGTGGTCCTGAATTTTGTGTCGCCCATTTATAAAAATAGAAAACCACTGCTCTAAATAAAATAACTTACCGAGTCTTAAAGTCCAATTAGCGTAGAACCATATTATCAATTAACTTCTATAGTGATAGAGCAATGCAAGTTTTAACTTGTCAAATCATGAAAATTCCTGCGTAAATCACGAAGCGAGCGAGTTATTCAGAATCGTCCAAACTTACTTGGGAAACTACCCCCCCCCCCCCCCCTCCCTCACTAGCTTTTAACCAAAATTGTTGCCATATATTTGTGTTTGGCGGAGGAAAAGGGGGGACTGGAAGCGGGAATATGTAGAAAATAAGCAAAAAAATTTCGAAAATAAAACAGAAAAAACAATCATTTTTAACGATTTTTTTTTTAATCTCCCTCCTTGCTGCAAATGTTTTAGAACTGTTCATCTCTCATGTGAAATTTAATGGTTAAAATAATATTTTTCCCCTCTCCAAATCAAATTCATAAAATTATCAAAAAGTGATAAACATGGGGAGGGGCGTTCCTAGAAGCCGGTGGGTGATGGGGGGATACGAAAGTCATATTCAGATTCAGGGGCTCATTTTACTAATGAACCAGAAGGAATGGTGTCAGATGTCCATTTTTTTTCTTTTTGCAGAGCAGTGTTATTCACGATGATTCTTGTAATTTTTAACAATCAGAAGAGTAGATAATGTGCTTCAAAATTTCTATCTACTCAGGCTCTTCGGCTTAACCTTTGTTTCAGTTCAGTACACGCCACGGAGTCGGAAGCCTTCGCATTAGGTCCGACGCCGACTAGCGAAATTATTTAAATTTGACCCAACCAAGGTAAATTTTGCTTCTTTATTAAATCACGTGCCTGCAACCTTTTTTTTGGCCGCGACAATTACAGAAACCTTTCAGTTGGTATTTTTTATTTTAAAACAGTCTTAAGATAAATTCTTTTAAGAATTCAACCTAGGAGGAGTTAAGAAATTTGGCTATCTAGAAAGTAAAATCCCATGGGATGGGAGGAGCCAAAAAGAAATCAAATCAAGAATTGCCCAAACAAAAATGGGGTTTAATTCAAAATAAAAACTACTATGCTCCTCCTCAATCAGCTTAGAAAACGGGAAGATGCTATTGAAGACATATGTATGGAGCATAGCCATGTACGGGTGTGAAACCTGGACAATTAGAAAAAAGATTGAAAGCTTTCGAAATGTGGTGCTACAGAAAAATGATGAATATCAAATGGATGGATAGAATTACAAATGAAGAAGTTCTTGGAAGAATCGGAGTGAGAATAACTTTGTGGAAGAGTCTGAAGAAGAGAAGAGGTCAGATGATGGGGCACACACTGAGACATGGGGGACTGCTTAGGGATATATTGGAGGGGTAGGTGGGAAAGAAAATGGGAAGGGGAAGGCCCAGATTATAATATTTCAACCAAATAATTGGAGATATGGGATGCCAGACATTTAGAGAGGTCAAACAGCTGGCGGGGGACAGAGCCGAGTGGAGACGGGTGGTTGCGTCAAACCAGTCTTAGGACTGTATACTCAATGATGATGATTATATATCATATATAAGTATTATTACGAACAAATTTTTTACATATATAAACAAAAGATATAACAGTATATAGATTTATAAATAAACATATGTTAACCTAAATCGGAGCAGGTGCTCAGCTCATTCTTGAAAACGATCGCAGAATAATCCGATCGAAACGTTGTAGTTAAACATTGCATAAGTTATTGTTTGTGTTGAACAAATACGTATAATTAATTTTGTTTGATTTAAACAAAATTTCATCCCTTAAATAAATATATCTAATATCATATAAAAAGTGTTGATTAGGCTTCACTCCTGATATAAATTACGTGCTTAATAGAAGAAAAGGGATGATAAATTAAATTCTCTAAAAATAAACGGTAAAATATAAAGAAAACATGCCATTTATGATTTGGCCTAGGTATTCATCTTGTCAGGACAATAAGAATTTTTATGAAAGCCCCTCCTTCTGGCTGCATATTAAGGGCCTTGCCGATAGTTAACCTGAATAGGCGAAGTGGTCGTATCCATTGACTGTTTAATAACCAGATTGATTATATGATAAGGAGATTCGGTTCGAGAAGTGCCATTAAGATTTTAATGGGGACTCAAATCGACATCTATGACGATTCTATTATTTGTATCTGGACGTAAAGGGCGTAAAGGGAAATATTCCAGGCTGCAGCCAAATGAATTCCCTTGGAAATCACAGATCGTGTTGATAGTCGCCTTAACTCCTTTTCTTTAACGTTTCATGGCAATTCGATTCGGAATTTTACTCTCCTGAAATTGGCTTCTTTAATTGAGCCGTTTCCTCTCGCTCTTTTCTTCCGGCGATAATGATTTTAACACATTTAATTATTAAATTGACTTGGATTCGATCTGCTTTTACAAGATTCTCTTAAGGGCCCTTTTAAGGCAGAAAGAGTGTCCTCTGCGAGCCTCGCTGCCAAACGACAACCAACTTTGCATAATCGAATTAAATTTAGAATGCAGAGCTTCTTAAACTATTTTCATTCGCGATCCATTTAGGCCGCTAGAATTATTACGAGACTCCCAAGTATGTAAGTATATAAAACACTATAGATATATTATACGAGCTGTTCCAGGAGTGCCTTCGGCACGCCCTCTACAGCTCAACCCTCCGGGCAGGTGGCCCTGGCAGGCAGCGTCTTGGTATGTGATTATTAGGTCTGTAATATACATTTGTAATATTTTGCCCCCTCTTTCGCCCCCACGCACTCTTTTTGGCTAATGATTTTTACAGCATACATTTTATATAGTCTTAAAAACTAACATTACAAAATTTGATCTATATCGAAGAGAGTATTAATTTTTTGCCCCCACTCACATTTTGGGAGGTTGAAATTATTTTTTAGATATTTGCAAATAAATAATCCACAGTTTTCTAAAGAGTAAATGTACTAAAAAGCTAAAAATCTCGATAAT